>JAUJYN010000065.1:352522-388155 GCA_030737835.1 Acorus gramineus | reverse complement strand
CCCTGCAAAAGACAAAATTGTCCCTAAAAGACTTTTACATTAAATTGTGTACACATTGCTGTCCCTATAAATAATCATAAAGAAAATTAATCCCCGCAAAAGACAAAATTATCCCTGAAAGACTTTTACATTTAATTGAATAGACATTACAGTATTTATAAATAATCGTAAATACAAATTGGTCCCTATAAAAGACAAAAATACCCCTGAAGGATTTTTACATTTAATTGTGTAGACATTGCACTCTTTATAAACAATCATAAAGACAAATAATATAATTTTTTATTTATTTTTTCATCTTCTATCCTATCAATCACACTCCACCTGAAGATCATAATTTGGATGTAAAACCAATATTTTAATCGGTAAAATGCATTCTTCACAGGTATTTTGGTCTTTTATAGGGACCATTTTGTCTTTACGATTATTTATAAGGACTGTAATGTTTATCCAATTAAATGTAAAAATCTTTCAGGGGCAATTTTGTCTTTTGTAGGGATTAATTTGTCTTTATGATTATTTATAGGGACTGCAATGTATACACAATTTAATGTAAAAGTCTTTCAGGGCAATTTTGTCTTTTGTAGGGACTAATTTGTCTTTATGACTGTTTATAAGGACTTCAATGTCTATACAATTATATGTGATGGAATATTATGAGAATATTCCGTTAAGTTTGGATGGAAATTTAACTCAGGGATGATAATTGGGTTTTTCTGAGTTTTTAGGGACTCGTACGTCTGTCCCAATTTTAATAGGGACTTATATGGGTTTTTTCATGTTTGTAGGGACTTAGATGTCTTTAACCCTTTAAAATATACTTTATAAAAAAAAGAAAAAATAAAACGTACAACAAGAAGCCGAGAAAGATATCAGACGGCGTGTCCACTTTGTGCGGAGCCGTGGGAAACTGTCCAACATCTATTCTGCACTTGCCCGGTGTCCAAGGAATTTTGGGAGGAGGTGGGGATGCAGTCGGGAACTTGGACAGCATTCACGACACTAGAAGAGATGTGGACAGCGCAGCATGGAATGGCAAACTCGACGGACAGCAGATTGGAGGCGACGATTACGCGAACCATCATTCCGGCCGGGGCATGGACGATCTGGCGGACGCGGAACGAGGCCATCTTTCGAGGGGCGAGGGTTCACAAAGAGAATATGTGGGACATGTTTAGAGGGTGCATCAGGGACTGGGGACGGTTCATTGCGAAGGCGGAGGAGGTGGTATTCAGAGGCGGGAGGATATGCGTCACGACGTAGCTTTGGAGCGAGCCCCCTCGACATTCCTGGCGGTTAGACGTCTCCTCTAACCCCGGAGAGTGAGGGGGTCCTTTTCTTATGAAATTTCTTTATGTAGTTTTTCTATTCGCCCTCCTTTCGGAGTTTGTAATTCGATATCAGAAATGAAATCGGGTAGCAAGCATCTACCTTTCTTCAAAAAAACGTACAACAAGAAGCCGAGAAAGACGGTGGAATGTCTTACAATTGCATATGATTGCCGCTGACGATGAAACTGACTTTTGATTGGGGAGGAAAGTTTGTGTATTGGGGAGGTTAATTTGTTATCAGGGTTTTTTTAAGGTGAAATGCATTTAGACCCCTGAAATTTTTGAAACCCGTAAAAATACTCTCGTAAGTTTGAAATTTAAAAATATGTAATTATACCCCTTACCGTTAGATTTTTAATTAAGATAAAATAAAAGTATTTCAAATTACTATTGTATCCTTCAATTAATTTTATAAATATAAAAAAAAGAACCAATGAATTAACTTTAGAGACGTTTTATGAATATTTAATACAACAATCAACTTTTTAAATGCATATGAATGCATTATTTTATAAAAATTAACTCACACAATAGTTAATTAAAATGTGAAAACATGATAATGATTTAATTGAAAGATTAAAACTGTATTTTTGCCCCCATCTTAATGAAAATTCTAACAGCATGGGGTGTAAGTGGATGTTTTAGAATTTTAGGGGGTGTTTTTGTATGTTTCAAAGACTTTAAAGGATCCAAACGTAATTTATTTATTTTATTTTATTTTATTGGGTTCCACCGAACTGAACCACTTGATTTATTGGGCTGGGAAGACTTAATGAAAAGGTTTTGAAGATCATTAATTTGGCCCATTCAAAGTATTTAAAATGAGCGCGGATACACGTAGTCCTTTTGCAGTCCGTTTTATAGCTTGTTTTTATAGCCTCATACACTATGATAACATAGTATATACTGCACTGTTATAGTGTATGAATCCTATCATAGTATATGACTCAATTTTTTTTCATTTTTTCATTATGAAAAAAATACACTAACGTATCTCAGTATATATTTTATTTCATATAACAGTATGTATTTTAAAGGGTAAGTGTATGATTTAAAAAAGAAAAGAAAAATAGGATGGACTGCAATGGGGCTGTGTGTAGGCCTGTCAACAGTTGGGTCCAGACTTGGACCCGACCCGACCTGGACCCGATTACACGTGTATTATACCCGACCCGATTTGAACCTGACCCGGTGGACCCGAACATATAAACGGATTAGGTCTGGGTTCACCCCGCCCTGACCCGTTGGACCCGAGATCCAACTGTTTTATTAATATATACTCATATTATATTAGTTGACCCATAATTTTATTTTTATTTATCAAGTTATTAACATAAGTTTTAGCTCATTTTTCTATCTAAAAGTCCAAACCCATAACCAACAAAGCCTATCACACCACAAGTCATCCACCAAAAAAAAAAAAAAGAAAAAAAAAAGCCCACAAGTTACCAAAACCCGGACCACCAGAGAAAATTTCATGCACCGATGATGACTCATGCCCTAAAGTGAAAATGTGCCCTAATTTTTTTACTCTGCCGCCATCTCTGTCTCTCTCACGGTCTCACTCTCATCGACCATTCCGCGCGATCGACAGCCATCCGTCAGCCACTCCGCACGAGCGACAACCGTCCATCTCGGTCTCTCTCACTCGGCCGCTTCATCTCTTCTCTGTTCGGACTGCACGAGTGACACTGCCCGGATCGCGCCTTTGTCTCCGACTCTCCACCCCCACTCGGCATGTCTCTCCCATTTTTCTGCAACCATGAACTCTCCCATTTTTTTTAATTAGCCATCCGGGTTGGGTCGGACCCAGGTCCGACGGGTCCGGGTCGACGTTTCCCTGGACCTGTCGGGTCCTGCCACGGGTCGGGTCTGGGCCCACCTTGACCCTACCCGGACCCGACCCGTTGACAGGCCTAGCTGTGTGTATCTTTTTCCATTTAAAATAGGGATTTTTAGTTTTAAGTCCATGTAAACATGCCTCTTTAGATATCGATCTTCCCTTCTTCATATTTCTTTTAAAGTCCCTATATTCAACTACCTGTTTGGTTTTTAGTTTCTCCATCAAACGTCTGTCCATACACCGTTAATTTGTGAAATGCAATTTTATTTTTAAGTCCCTGTAAATTATGTTATTTAATGATCATTTACTCTCTTTTTCATATTTCAATTTAAGTCCCTAATTTCAAACGTTTTTTTATTATTAGTCCATGAACAAAAATGAAAGCATGTATAGTCTAAGTTTTGAACTGTAAAAATGACCGAGTCTAATATTTTCCTAAGGAAAATGATATGTCCAGCTTCTCGTGCAGCCCCAATTGCAGTGCATACAATTTTTTTTTTAAAAAAAAATCATGCACTCTTCCATTGAAGTTCATGTTGTTATATGAATTGAAATATATATTGAGATACACTAATGTATTTTTTTTAGCTAAAAAAAAGATAAAAAAATTTACATCATACACTATGAACACTAAAAAAAAGATAAATTTATCTATGTGATTCTTAAATAGATTTTGATTATAAATTTGTATTATTTAATAAATTTAATCATACAATTTTTTATATTTAAATAGTTATCCAATAAAATTTGATTATAAATTATTTATTAAATAATTTAAATTTATAATCAAAAGCTACTTAAGAATCACATAGATATATAAAAAACTGCATTCCCATAGTGTATAGGGTTTTATCGTAGTGTATGGTACAAAAAAATTTTCTTTCATTTTTTCAACTAAAAAAAAATACACTCATGAATCTCAATATATATTTCAATTCATATAATAACATGAACTTCAATGGAAAAATGCCTGATTTTGTTTTTTTTAAAATGGTATGTACTGCAATTGGAGCTACATGAGAGGTTGGACATATTATTTTCCTTAAGAAAATGTAAGACTCAGTCATTTTTATAGTTCAAAACTCAGACTACACACGTTTTTATTTTTGTCCATGTACTAATAAGAAAAAAACGTTTAAAATTAGGGACTTAAAAATGAAATATGAAGAAGAGAGTGACTAATCATCAAATAACATAATTTAGAGGAATTTAAAAGTAAAATCATATTTCACAAATTAGGTGTATGGACGAATGTTCGACGGAAGGACTAAAAACTAAATAGACGTTTGAATATGGAGACTTAAAAAGAATTATGAAAAAGGAAGGAAATGATCCTTAAATAGACATGTTTATGTGGACTTAAAACTAAAAATCCTTTTAAAATAACATTGGGTCACTCTAATATAAAAATATTTCAAATATTTTTTTTTTTGGTTGGGGGGGGGGGGGGGGGGGGGTGGTGGAACTTGCTCCCTCTGTCCAACATGCTTTTTAGTCCCTGCACGCGATGGGGTGGCGGTAGGGACATCCTCATGCTTGTGAGAGGTGTTCGATTCCTACCCACCACAGGAAAAATTATATCCCTTCAGGGACTGGTGTAGCCCTCTGGCTTAATACATTTGTAAGTATATCTATTTACATTTTTTTCAGTCCCTTAGCTGTTATTTGGATAAAAGAATAAATATAGAATATAATGGATAAATCCAAAATTTTATTTGTTTACAAAGAACATGTAAATATAATTCTCGACCTTATTCGACTAATTTTGGTCGCCCAAAATCAGAAATGACGACCAATTTCAGTTGCCCAAAACCTGAAATGACAACTAAGTTTGGTCGTTCAAAACCTGAAATGACAACCAAGTTTGGTCGACCTGGATTGGTGGGAACAGCCAAACACCGGGTTTTTTTTTTGTTGATGGTGGGTTAAGTGAAACGTTTAGTGGGGATAGCCGCGCCTTTTATTCTTTTATCCAAATAACAGCTAAGGGACTGAAAAAATGTAAGTAGGTATACTTTCAATTAATTCAAATTTTTATAGAAAAATATCTTATTAGACAAATATATATCATTTTTAAGCTTTGTTTGAATTCGTAGTTAAGCGGATTCTTTGTTTAAAAACAAAAAAATCTACCAGTTGATCTAAACACATTTTATATTTAATTTTTAAAAATTTGTCCGTCACTTATGTAAAAAAATTGTTCTTATGTTCTACATTTAAGAATAATAATTGATTCTCCTTACATTACAACTTAGACTTGGAGTGGCATGAAAAATCCAAGGAGGATACACGTCATGGATTAAGTTTGTAAGAAAAAAAAAGGGATTTTTAGTTTTAAGTCCCCACAAACCATCATATTTAGTGATCAATCCCTCCCTTCTTCGTATTTAGGTTTTAGTCCCCCGATTTAAAGGATAATTCATGGATAGGTCCCTCACAGGGACTAAAAAGTAAATTAAATAATTTATGGATAGTCCCTCTTAGGGACTAAAAAGGAACTATCATTTAAATCTGGGGACTAAAACCTAAATACGAAGAAGGGAGGGATCGATCACTAAATATGATGGTTTGTGAGGACTTAAACTAAAAATCCCAAAAATAAATTAAAAACTTTATTACAAATTCTGTTCAACTAAGTTCAGTCGTAAATGGTGATCAAATTCGATCGGTGAAAATTTATAATGACGACTAAGTTTGATCGATCTAATAAGATACGTGGAAATAAGAAAAACATCATTTTTTTGTTTTTTTTATTAGTGGGGTAAAGGGGGATAGATGCCCCGAAAGAAAAAGGATTCCAATATATTTTTAGTTTTTGCTTTTTTTAGATTTATTTCTTTCGTAAAATTTAAATAATGAAAAATGAATCTACAACACAATCATTACATTCCAGATCCAAGTGCAAATACTCAATCCACTGAAATTCATGGAACTTATTCTTTTAGGGGCTGAACTTACTGTGTGTGT
This sequence comes from Acorus gramineus, assembly GCA_030737835.1. NCBI lineage: Eukaryota > Viridiplantae > Streptophyta > Magnoliopsida > Acorales > Acoraceae > Acorus > Acorus gramineus. The sequence continues at coordinate 382,014 of JAUJYN010000065.1, read as the reverse complement.
CCATTAAAAGACAATGAACATCCTGGCTAGTAGTGGGCATTCCAAGCAAGTTTTTTTTTTTTTTTTTTTAAAAAAATTATTCTTCCATCAAGTTTCCATGGATTGTCTTGTATCATGACCATATCTTTCCGCACGTGCGGGTCCCACGTGCCAGCTCGAATGTCCTCCCCTTGATGAGGTAATCTGTCACACAAGGCTCCAAATCCATGCAAATTACAAGGAAATAACCTTTTTCTTTCACTGGATCTAAATTAGAATGTTCAATAATTTACTGCACATTGATTCTTGGATTCCTGTTTGGGTATATTTAGAAATTGAGTTTCACATGATTATTATTTTAATCTTGATAGGCTTTAGTCTTACTTTTTAACCTATATGTTATATTCATTATATGCATTCTATACTTTTTAACCCATTATTTGTAAAGTAAGGATTGAATATAATGCATTTTATTTTTTCATGACCAAAATTATTCACAGATCTTGTGCATTATTAACTTCGTATAGTTGATTTATGAAAATTCTCAATTATTTTGAATGGTTTACCGGTGATATATGAAAATTAATGCTACATGCAGTTCAATGTACCGTCAATTTTATAGTCACCAAGTTGTACATCAGGCATGTATCAAAATTTAAATTATATATATATGTTAGAAATTGCTAAACATCATTAGAGAAAAAATAAAAAAACAAAAAAGCATGTGCTTCATATGGGATTCTATATAAAATGTGTGTGGTTGGATATATTTTGTATTTGAAAAATTAAAATTTTATCACATGTAGATCCAAATGCATTTTCAGTGTTTAGTTTTTTAAACTGTCTTTTTATTTTTGCAGGCTAAAAAAAAATAAGCGTTTAAAAAACTAACAAAACAACGCTTTTCAAAAATTGAGAGTAAAATGCAAGATTTTAAGAATTCCAATATTTTAATCGCACATCCAAATGCAGTCTAAATAATGAATTTTACACCTACACCATCCCTCGTTGGCGAGGTGGTAGAGTTGCACCCGCTCCATGCGGCCAACCTGGGTTCGATCTTGTAAGATCCCTTATGGAGAGTAACTCCCTGTGTTGGGCTATGAGAGCATCTCCAATGGATATGTTAACTAACATGTTAATATCATGTTGTTACATAATATGTAAAAATGTTATTCCAATGGAAATGTTAAAATGAAGCTAATTGTGGCTAGTGCTTTAGCTAATCAAATATGGGTCTCACCTGATAGTTTTCCTTAAAAAATTAATAAAAAATATATCTGGGAGGTTGAGTAGGTGAAAGGTGGGGCTCACTATTATCTTGATTATTTTATTTAGTTAGTCTATTAGAACAACAACAATCAATTTAATAAAAATATAGTAAATGAATATTTAATTAAAAAATAAAATATCGATATGATATTTTAACATTTTATTTAACTAATATAACTATTCGAGATATTATGTACTTTGCATCTTGTTATAACGTACATGCCCTTTTCGTGGGCCTTTTTAAAACAATAATAATAATAAATAAATAAATAATCACACCTATCTATTTTTTAGCTCATTAGGACCCATTAATAAAAAAAAAATTAAATCTCATGTCACTGGATCAGGAATAGGTAATTATGACGGTGAGGTAAAAATTCAAATCACATTCCGATCAAAATTCTTGAGATTTGACTCTGATCAAAATCAAAGATTTAAAAGCAGTTCAGTGGCAAACAGAAGTAAATTAAAGAAAAACAAAGGTCAAGGACTCATGCAACACACTCTGTCACTGCTACTGCATTTCACAGAGAGAGAGAGAGAGAGAGAGAGAGAGAGTGTTCTCTGTTTATTCTGCAATAAAAACCGAACCCCACCTCCATTAATGGTGGTATAATAAACACTTCACAGACATTTTTAGAATCCCCATGTGCCTCTTAGAAGTCTTTGAATTTTCTTTCTTTGATTTGACTCCATCACTACTCACTCAGCAGGCATTCACATCTACACCATGCGCATTAAACAATCCTTTTGAGCTCCTCAAACACCCTTTTTTTTCTACTTTAAAGGAGCTCTCTCTATTCGTCTCTCTTCTTGTTGTTCAAAATGAGGTCTTTGTGGATTTCGAGTTGTGTGTTGTTTTACAAGCTCAATACGTGCTGAAGCTCACCTTCTCCAAAAGATAGTGTTTTTCTTTGGTGGGTTTGGTTTTCTGATTTAAATCCTTGGTGGGTTTCTCTCTGTTTTGCTTAAAAGCTCGGCATCACCAGTGGAAATCAGAATCTCTCTCACATCTCATAGAAACCCAATTTCAGACCCTCAAAAAGAGTTCATTTTCTGCTCTTCTGCAAAAAAAAATTGATTCAAAATGCTTTCTTTGAGGCTTCTCATTGTCTGTCTATGTTGGTTCAATTCACTCTCAAGAACCCAACAACTGCAATCCATGGAGACCCAACTCCTTCGGCAGCTGAGGAAGCACTTGGAGTTCCCGAAGGTATTGGAGGCGTGGAACATCACGTATGACCTCTGCTTCTCGCCTTCGTCGCCGTCTCTCAGCATCTCCTGCGAAGGAAACACCATTACCGAGCTCCGAATCACGGGCGATAAGGTCGCAAAGGTCAGTAGCTTTGAAGGCTTTCCCATCCCCGACCAGACCCTCTCGCAGGATTTCTCCGTAGATTCATTCATTACAACACTCACTAGACTCACCAACCTGAAAGTTGTCATCTTGGTCTCATTGGGCATCTGGGGTCCTCTCCCCGACAAAATTCATCGCTTGTATTCGCTTCAAGTCCTCGACTTGAGCTCCAATTTCTTCTATGGGTCGATCCCTCCAAAGATCGCTGCAATGACAATGCTTTCAACACTAAATCTAGACGGAAATTATTTCAATGACACTGTCCCGGACTGGTTTGATACGTTGTCGAATCTGACAATTGTGAGCATGAAAAGCAATAGATTGAAGGGGACTCTCCCACCCTCAATTGGTAGAGTTAAGTCCCTCTCCGAACTCGCTCTCTCGAGCAATAGCATTTCGGGGAGTCTGCCTGACTTGAGCGAGTTGGCAAGCCTCAAAACATTGGATTTGAGAGACAACAATTTGGATTCGGGGCTTCCTGTGTTGCCTAAAGTGATTGCCAATATTTTGCTTAACAAGAACTCATTATCTGGAGATATCCCAAATCAGTTGGGCGAGCTGTATGCGCTTCAACATGTCGACCTGTCCTTCAATTTCTTCCGTGGAACGCCTCCGGAGGCAATTTTTGCTTTGCCCAATGTAAGCTATTTGAATCTTGCATCGAATATGTTAAGCGGTTCTCTACCGAGTGGATTAAATTGTGGTACCCAACTCGGGTATGTTGATTTATCTACTAATCAATTGACGGGTGAATTGCCAACTTGTTTGCGCACCAACTCCGATAAAAGAATTGTCAAGTTTGGTGGGAATTGTTTATCTATTGACCCTCAGTATCAGCATAGTGAGAATTATTGCAAAAATGCAGAGGCGGATGAAAAAGTTGCAAAGAGCAGAGGTGCAGGAGTCATGATTGCTGTCATTGTGGGAGCCTCTGTAGTTGTGGTACTGTTTTTGCTAGTGTTTTTTATCCTCTGCAGAAGGAATTGCAAGAGAACTTCAGCTGAGCCACGCCTGTTAACAAAGCCTGTGGCGGATAACACTTCGACCGGGTTTTCTTCTGAGCTCCTTGCAAATGCCAGTAAGTTTATTTTTTGTGGTGTAACATTTCCCAATTTTTTTATGTTTGATATTTATTCAATTGTAAAATGGTGATAACATAAATCAGAAAAATGAAATGATGACATTGTTGGGCATGACACAACCCTGCCTATAGTTCCTGCAGTGTAATAGGGTAATTTTCATGCATACATTTGCCTCCAGCAGCAACCTTTTTCATAGATACCATATTGAATTCACCCTTATCATTGATTGTTTCTGCAAAAGGGTTAAAAAAGAATTCATCATTATCTTTTGCCAAAGATTTATCCTGTTAACAGCATTCCATGTTAGATAGATTAATTATAACATATTCAATTTTTTTCAAGAATTTTAAAAAAATTCCGTAGGATAATATTCAGAACTGTACAAGGAAAAAAAAATCTCAGCATGTTTTATTTTGTATGCATATGAAATGATTTGCCCTTCTCTGCGACAACAACATGAATATTTCCTTCCAAATGCTTATATTGTTTATGAAGGGGAATTATAGACCTCTTCTATTTTATTGAGTTCCAATGCATAATATTACAAATTTTGTAACCATATTAGATAGATTAATTAAAAAATATTCAATGTTTTTTTAAGAATAAAAAAAATAAATGCTGTAGGATAATTTTCAGAACAGTACAAGGAAAAATAAATCTCAGCATGTTTTATTTTGTATGCGTATTGAAAGGATTTGCCCTTCTCTGCGACATCGACATGAATATTTCCTTCCAAATGCTTATATTGTTTATGAAAGGGAATCATAGAGCTCTTCTATTTTATTGAGCTCCATTGCATAATATAACAAATTTGTGCATGAGTCAGTGTTTGCCTGCATTAAGTTATAGCAATGATTATCAAGTGATTTGGAAATAAAGCCTCATCAGAATGAAATATTATTTTGTTTCATAGAGTATCTATCCTGAGAGTGGCCACTTCATGCAAAAAATGCTATAGATTAGGATCGTCTCTCCCCTCTATATGCAGGACTCCTCTGGGTGATGGACTTTTTTTTTTTTTTGGCAAAGCACCTACTTTTATTCGACAAATATTTTGGGATTTCGACAAGTGCTTCACCATTGGAAAGGCAAAACAAAGATGTCTTCCATGGTGCTTATATTCTTATGTATGTGCTCGTGTGCATGTGTAGCTCTATATATGTGTGCTTTAATATCATTTTCCATCTATTGCAGGGTATATATCTCAAGCAATGAAGTTGGGTTCCCAAGTTAATCCAGTTCATAGAGTGTTTACCTTAGAAGAGTTAAAAGAAGCAACATGCAACTTTGATCAGACAGCATACATGGGTGAGGGTTCAATTGGAAAGGTAACTATATTTTTTGGTCACATATGCATCAACCCTTACACAGAAGTACTCCTTTAGTTCTTGATTAACGACCACTGAAACATCTTTAAGTTGAAATTTCCATTTTACCTGTTTTTTATTGCACTTCCTTCTGTTGAAACTTAATTGACACAACGGTGAGGGAGTAATTTATGTGATTCGCGATTTAAGCAATGGGAAAGTCTCATAAAGCACACACACACACACGTATATGTATATGAATATACACATCTTTGTGTGTGTATTGTGTGCCTGAGAATTTGTTGTATCAATACATAATATTTCCTTACAATGGGCATAATTTGTGTATAATAAACTTCAAAAAAATTGCTTTAAATAACATTTATAGAACATGACAATAATATCATATTATCATTTATGAGAGCAACCTATGACTACAATACATCGGATAGATCCCTAATTTCACATATCACCTTATCTAGACAGCTCAAGTGCATTTAACAAACTTATATTTTTCTTCTTCCATTCCAGCTCTACAAGGGAAAACTGGAGAATGGGACTTATGTTGCCATACGATGTTTGGCTTTGTACAAACGATATTCAGTTCGAAATCTTAAACTGCGCCTCGATATGCTTTGGAAGCTTCGGCACCCACATTTGGTTTGCCTCTTGGGCCACTGCATTGAAGGTGCACAAGACGGTTCAAGTGTCGACCGAGTCTTCCTCATTTATGAATATATGCCTAACGGGAATCTTCGCACACATCTTTCTGGTCAGTATTACTGTGCAGTGAAAAAGTTATATTTTCAGATTCAAGTTTAAGACCCTGTTTGGAACCCATTGTGAAACTGATTCAGCTTTTTCAAATCAATTTCAAGATGATTGATTTCAAATAGGTATTTCTGATCTTCAGCTTGCGGTTTTGGAATTTGGTTTGTATAAGTTAACAAAACTGCTTATATGAAAAAGTTGATTGAGAGTAGCTTATATGAAAAGGCTGGTTGAGAGAAGATTTTATGAAAAAAAGTTTGTGAAAATTAGTTTCGAACTGGCCTAAGGAAAAGATTTTATTTGAGACCATTTAAAATGGAAAAAAACACATTAGATAGAAAAATCCAATTTATTCATGCCTAGCAATTTTACTTGAAAAATAAGACCTTGCCATCGCCTTTTTCTGATTTTTCTTTTGTTTAATTTCTTTGTGGTATCTTGAATTATGCAGAGAACAGCCCAGAGAAGATTCTTAAATGGTCGGAGAGATTGATGGTTTTAATAGGTGTTGCAAAGGCTGTGCACTTTCTGCACACCGGGATAATCCCAGGCTTATCGAACAACAGACTGAAAACCAGTAATGTGTTGCTTGATGAGCATTGCATGGCAAAACTTAGTGATTATGGGCTGTCCATAATAATGGAGGAAGTCGATGAACACGAGGTACTGTGAAAACATCTATGAAGTTTTTCCATTAATAATCTTTTGAAGTCTGAACATGTTTTCAGGCGAGGTAATGAGTTCCCCTGCTTGTTTTCAGGCGAGGATAGACGACCACAAGTCTAATCCTTGGTAAGGGACCTGTAGTATAACGTTTATCAAGAATCTACATGAACTTCTTTATATAATTTTTTTGTGAGTATTTTTTTTAATTTTCGTGGCTAAATCTTCTCCTATCAATAGGAGTAGGACCCTCAGTGAAGAGGGGGTACCTCCACCAATTGTCAAGAGGTGATTCAGTAATCTCATCTTGAGAGGTTCATCCGACCACCGATGCAATTTTTTTTTTAAAATGTCATGGTATATATTTAGTAAACTTTGATTAAGGGAATATGATTGAATTTCTTCTACTAGAAGCAAGAAAAAAATTTGATCAGGTTCGCGACATTAAATTTTATACTTTATCATCTTATATAATGTACGAACTAATTTTTGTTTGGTTTCATGTGAGGTTTCCATCCTTGAAGTTGCAGTAATGAATTCAGGGTTTGAAATTTTTTTCTCAGAGTTTTGGATTTTGCTGTCTTCTTTACAGGGAAACCAGAGAAGTTGAGGATGACGTGTACACATTTGGTCTCATAATACATGAAACACTCGTCGGATCCAGAATATCTGAAAAAGATGCAGTTTTGCTCGACCAAATGGTATACTTAATGGTTTCATGTCATTGTGCAAGGATATTTGAGTTTCTTTTTTAGGCTTGTCCCAATAATTGATCAATGCAGATATGTCCCCATTAAGGGGTACGACTAATTCGAATTTGTTAATCTAGATTGTCACTGAGAATTTTCAATGATGAAGATGATTAAGTTGGAAAATATTGTTTCATGCATGCATGAGACCTGACTCTTTCTATTCATAACTCTCACACCAAATACATCTAGATGCTTGTACATAATTCTATTTCTCTTAACTGTCATAAAATTTTCTCTCCTCATAGTTATTTCCAGAACAGATAATAATCTATGTAAAGTAAATGATTTTTATCTGGTTGTCTTCTTGTTATTTTTATTGGAAAACATAAAAATCACATTTGTATTGTTTGATTCGTCTTTAGATAAATTGAAGATAAGTGGTGGATAAGAAGTGCATAAGGGTTATAACATTTTGTATTTGGAAACGAGTGTTAGAGATGTGAAAGATGTGACATGTTTTGGAGTATGAGAAAGAATGTTAAAGTGAGATAGTATTTTAATGAATTACTGCAAATCTTTAAAATAGTTACCAGGTATCATCCTAAATTATGAAGTCATAACAATCAGTTTTTTATACTCACGAAACAAACAACTTTTTTTTTAAAAAACTACCGGAGTTTATCAGGGCTTATGTAGACATATTAATGGTTCAATACAGATGCATTTAAGTGTTCTCACCATCTCTAACACAACTTTTGGCCCCTCATTTTTTTCAGGCTTCAACATTCACCAGCCAAGATGGGCGAAGGCGGGTGGTCGATCCAATGGTCCTTGGCACATCGTCGCAAGAGTCGCTGTCAACGGTGATCTCCATTGCGAGCAAATGCGTCTCAACTGATCATTCCACGCGCCCTTCCATCGAAGACATCCTCTGGAACTTGCAGTACGCAGCGCAAGTTCAGGCCTCGTCCGATGGAGATCAGAGGTCCGACATCTCGCAGACATAGAATTCTCTGTGAGTAGTATATATCTTGATGCATTGTAGCTTTGGTTTATATTTTCATGAGATTTTGTCAAGTTTTTGTACTTTGGTTTGCTATGTTTTTAGCATGGTTGTAATATATGCCTATCATGCTGTGAGAAAAAAAAAAGTGTATGATGTTCTTTATGAAAACTTTAGATACACATTCAATCAGTATAGTTGCCTCATTGTGGTGTATTTTGAAAATCTAACATTTTTGTCACCATATTTTTAAATCCAGAAAACTAATGTTAACTCAAAATATTTAATGGTTTGTCTATAAGCTGCTAAGCTTCACTGAAGTTGAATTACCATGTTAGAATTAAAGAAAAATAGATCAAGTGTGCATGGATAAATGAATTATTTTGAAGGCTAAAAGCCTTTATAAATACACTTTTGAGAGAGAGAGAGAGAGAGAGAGAGAGAGATTGTGATTAATATGATAAGGAATTAAGGATAGTGTTATGCTCAGCCCGTGTGAATTCTTGCATGTTGTTTTTACGTGTTTTGAATTTTTAAAAAATATACATGTATATTTTTAATTTTTTTTATGCAAAATATACACACACGCTTCAAACCATATAAACTTTACGCAAAAAAAATACATTCTTCGTTAAACAAAGTATATATATGTTGAAGCATGTATTCCGTCATTGAAATAGGATTGAGGACTTAAAAAAGAGGAGGTAGCAATGTCAATATAAATAACCATACAATTATAATGCATTGGGTTTACACAATAAAATATTATCCTTTTTGGTCCTGAATGAGTTCATCATTTTAAAACTTATTTTAGTGTGTAAGAGATATATAAACACAAGTTATCTTATCTCATTGGACGATAGAGGACTAAAATTGTGGTATGTGAACTTGTCTCACCCTCACTCTTAATAAATCCATGAACCTCGTGGCTATCTTGACCCATCACCACCGCTCAACGGGTCAAACGTTCAAACATTATCAGTCTTCAATCCATGAACCTCGTGGCTATCTTGACCCATCACCACCGCTCAACGGGTCAAACGTTCAAACATTATCAGTCTTCAATCTTTAATAGAGGATTGACATGTAATAATATCACATGCAAGACATGTGAAATGATAATAGATATTTTTTATTATATATATATATATATATATATATATATCAGCTTTTAATAACAAAACTATTAATGATCCAGCACAAACTGGATCTCATCTATACAACTGGATTGCATCCATTCATCAGCTCTTTCTATGTCATGTCTCATGACATTGGATAGCTTTCCTTGTTCCACCATTTTTTTTATATACAGGATAAACATATACTCATTTACAACCATGCTTATCAAGTTGATAGGGCTATATGAAGCTATCATGGGGCTAGTTAGAGATGTGAAGTGGTTCAATCACAAAAGCTGAATATTAAATAATTTTTTTAAGGATTTCTAGTCTCTTTCAGCATGAAATTTCAACATAAAAGTGACATTCATATTATAATAATATATAATATGAACATGTTTTATTATATATCAGGGTCTATTTATAAACACAGATTGAAAAATAGCTTTTAGAATAAAGTTGTTTTTTAAGATGATTTTAGACCTTAACTTTTATTGTGATGCTTTTTTTTAATTCAGGAATCAATATTTCAAAGCAGTTGATGTTTGAGAGAAAGTTGTTTTTCAATTCAAAAAATCGATTCCTACAAAAAAAAGTTGTTTTTGAGCTTTTCAAAACATGGATTTCGAGGAAAAAATTAAAAGGAATTCAGCTTCTGATTCTGAATAAAGTTGCTTTGTTTGGTTGTATGATTTTAGCTTTTCAACTTTTTAAAAAATAAAAATTGTCCCAAATGTACGGGACCTTAGATATTTTCATAGCATATTGAATGATTTCTATATTCACACTTTTGGATTTTTTTAAAAAAAATTGAGACTCAGAGCAAATACATGTGCTTTTTTACATGTTTTATCCACGTAAATAACTTGTTCATATATCATGACATGTTTTATTTTTAAAAATAATTATAAGAAAAATCATATTTTCAATTGATATGTAATGATGGGATCCTCTGTGATATTTACGAGATCAAATAATGATGCAACTTTTGTCTAGATATTGCATATTTTTTCATATGACAATCCTCTAAAATGTATTTTCTCGTCATTTATGGACCATCCCTACGTTTAAAACACAAAAGATCAGAGGTAACATATCATCTGTTTTTTTTTTTTTTTTTTAAATATGGGTAGACATGTTGCTATCATCCTGATAATATATTACTGAAAAGAGTCTAAAATTTTACAAAAAGAAAAAAAAAAAAAAAAAACAAATAGAAATAACATAATAAAAAAAGATAAAAACACCAACAATCAACCAAAAACAAAACCATGTCTACCTAGAGTAGGAAAGGTTTCTACCTGAGACAGTTGTTGATTAAATGCACGCTTAATCCATAATGGAAAGACGCCCCTCTCGGAGCTTCACCTTAATGCACTCTTAACATACCATCTGTTAAGTGAAGAACTTTGATACACCCAATCTTGAAATTCATCCAACTTATAGCTTCCCAATCATATGCATCTACATGGAAGATATATATGTTAAAAAATAATTACCATAACTGAATGTAAGATTTTTCTTAGATGAAATATTTTATATAAGGATAATGTTAAGTACATCTCTTTTTTAATCTCAATTCTAGTTTACACGTGTTTTGAATTTTTTAAAAATAATATATCTAATATTCTATCGATGCATATGGAATTGACACTGGGGTTGAAAAAAAAACGTGTGAAATTTATATAAATTTTAGCATTATGATGATATCATGATTTTTAAAAGGGTTTTTTAATTTCCACCCATTGTAAAACAAGTGAATTATTGAAAACCCTTTACAAAAAATGATTTTATTATTAATTTTTTATAAAGTTATTACATCTTATTAAAAAAAACCTAAATATTTAAGGTTATTTCGTTTTCCGCCCCTTCTAAATAGATAAATAATTTAAAATCCCCTCTAAATACACATTATTATTTTGGGACACCTCAAATACAAATTATTATTTACTTCCGCCCCTTCTAAATAGACAAATTGTTTAAAACCCTCTCCATACCATTTCTTTAAATTATTACAAATTTCGTATTATTTCGTATGATACAATATCATTCACACCATTTTGTACTAGCTAATCATAATATTCTATATCATATTATACCAATCGTGTTATTTCATTCTATTTTGGAGCGTACAATTGTGTATCCATCTTACTAATTTTTTTATCAATCATATCATTTCACATTTATATATAATAAATATCAAAATAAACTAAATAATATCATTTTGTACAATTGTGTACCAATTGTACACAATCATAACATTTCGTATGAATCGTACTAATTTTTTTAATGATTTCGATAAGAGACGAGACATTTGGGTTTTTTTTTTTTTTTTTTAAGACAATCTAAAAATTTAAAGGGTCATATAATAATAATAATTGTTTTGAGAGTTTTTTTTAATAATTTATTTATTTGGAGGGACAGAAACTAAATAATCTTAAATGTTTAGATATTTTTTTAATAAAATGTAATAATTTTGTTAATGATTAATAATAAAATCATTTTTGTGAGGGTTTTTTAATAATTCACTGGTTTACTGTAACTTAGAAACTAAATAACATTTTTTTAAAATATTATTTTATGTACTAATTGCATGTATTTATCACTCCACCTCCACCTTAATAATAATATATATTACACACACAAATATATATATATAATAAAATAAAAATAGACAACCTCATCTCCTCCCTCCATCTTCTTCTTCAATTATTGTCTCCACTCCCCCAATTCACTCCCTCAAATAAACAAAAACCAATCAATCAAACCCTAAAAAAACCAAAATCAAATCAAATCAACCAATAATCAAAACCATGATCAAGCTCACTCACCTCCTCCTCTTCCTCCTCCTCAACCTCATCTCCTTCACCGCCTCCGCCACCAACACCACCACCGCCTACGACCTCCTGACCTCTTACGGCCTCCCGAGTGGCCTCCTCCCGAGGGGGGTCAAAGACTTTGCCTTCGACGCCTCGACCGGCTCGTTCGAGGTCCGCCTCGACCGGGCCTGCAACGCCGCCCTCGTCTCCGAGAGCGCCGTCCACTACGACCCCGACGTGTCCGGCACCATCGCCTACGGCCGGATCGGAGGCCTATCCGGCATCTCCGCCAAGGACCTCTTCCTCTGGTTCCCCGTCCGGGGCATCCGTGTCGACGTCCCGAGCTCCGGCCTCATCTACTTCGACGTCGGCGTCGTCCGCAAGCAGTTCCCGGTCTCCCTCTTCGAGACCCCTCCCGAGTGCGAGCCGCCCTCCGTCGAGGTTCGGATTAGGTTCGGATTCCAACTTTCTTGATCTGTCTGTTTGTTGAAGGTTTTGATTTGGTTTTGATTTTGATTTGATTGTGTTTGTTGATGCAGGACAAATTGGGGATTGAAACTGTTCAGAGATGTTATGTGATGAAGAAAAGTTTTGACCTTTTTGTGAGGATTAATGGAAGAATGGATGGATCAGTCGATGCTTCGCATTTCATCAGTATGTGTATTTAAATATGTTGTCTTTGCTCTTGTTTTTGTTTTTGTTGCTGTTGTTAGATTTAGTACTTCTTTGGGTGGATTGGATTCTGAGTGTCTGTAAATGTGAGAATTGTATTGGTACATAACGCGCTTGGTAAATTTTCAGGTGGTTATTATATGAAGTAGTCTTTTCTTTTTGTTTGGTTGAAATATATGAATGTGCTATGGTTGGTCTTTTCATGTTGTAGTTCTTTCCGAATGTTATTGCATTAACATGTGGGATTATGTTTGTTTTGTTTTGCTTATGCCATTGTGAGGTGGCACAAAAGTGTTTGTAGGCTTTGTATAAAAAAAATGTGGATTCATGAAGATTTGATTATTAGATTGTTTTTTATGAATGTTGGTTCATCCTCTTTTTTTTTTTTTGGCATCTAAAGTTTTTCCTTTACAGATACTGCCATGGAGAATTCTCAAGAAGTGGAACTTGTAATGTAGAATTAAAAAATGCTGTCAGGATGTATAAATAATGCTACTTTCGCTGCTTGGTTGTGCCACACGTCATGAAGAGAGCTCAGCGAAGACAAGAAAAACGGCAGTTCGTCTTCTTTAGTGATCGTGGTGCAGGTGAAGCTAGATCCAAGATGGAAGAATGCGAGCGGAAACTGTTGAAGCTTGTTCTCTTTGTTATCAAGATTCAGTGTGCATGGATTCTAGTCCTCTATTCCTTTACAAGGTACGCAAAGTATATGATTGAAGAACGCGAGGGGAAACTATTGAGGTCTTTTCTTTTATTATCGAGATTTGAGTGTATGTTTATTCTAGTCTGCTACACAAATTGTATGATTTTTGTTATGAAAATCGTTCCCCAGGTGAGGTGGACAACAGTAAAATCAACTGTGGAAACAATGTGGTTCCTTGAAAAAGTTTATAGATATCAAAGACTATAAGCATACAGAATAACAATTCGAATGATTATCGATATTGGAACTCATAGGGAATAATGGATCTATGGTTGGAATCCAATATGCAGTATTTACCGATAAAAGTCTATTGTGCGGAACAATCAAATAGTAGAGGACCCACTGGGGTAAGGAATCAACTGGTGATTTTTCACCAATTGAGTAGACATGTCACTTTTGGTCAATATGTGGAATCTTTGGAGTAGTACCCATATATTGGTGCTTATTTTTCTCTTATGCTATTGTAGTGTGTGAGAGATAAGAACTTGGGTTTCTTACGAGTGTCAAGAATGTAGCAAACAACAATTTTTTTTCCCCTCCAAGGCTCCAAACAATAAAAATAGTCACTGTTGGTATGCAGCCTACTTTTCTCTTTGTTCAAACTTAACTGTGTGTGATATGAGATTGAACTGAAGAGGATTCCTCAAAGGTTGGTGGCCATTGAAGGAGCATCTCAATGTGCTAAAAAAATCCTTTTATGTGACATTTCTAGTTTTTCTCATACATACTTTTCTTGTCTCTTATATATATAAATGTTTTTGATTGTCCATGGCCATGGACATGGACATATCATTTTCATATATAATAATATGTACCATGTTTGGGTGACATTTCATATCATATATGCTCTGTATCTCAAACTGTTTCCTTTTCACTTCATAAAGGAGGCAAACTGCTCTTGTTAGGAGTCTAAATCATAGATGTGCCTTCATTCTATATAGTGATGTTGTGTCTTGAATTTGTGTTCTTTTTGGATGGATGACCACTAACTCATCCATTTGGATTAACTGATATTGATGATGAAAATTTTCCTGAAGATGAGAATGGTTGCGAATTTGCGATGATGATAGGTAAGATGACATTTCTGAAACCCATCCATTTCCTTAACACATTGCTGTGTTAAGGAAATAAAATGTCTGTGATCAAATCAATATATGCTTCAACCCATCTCCATGAGAATGGTTGTGATCTTTTAATGCTCACTCAATATATGCTTCTGAACAAATCATTAAAAAAAATTGTTTATGTTCTCACTATGGATACTCAATCATGGTTATGAAAGGGATAGTTTGATCATTTTCTTTAGTTTCCATAGAATTTTCAGTATGGTATCTTTCTGGAGGGTGTGACCTGACTCATGTGGCATGTGGGATGAGCCTTTGCCTCCAGTAGTGGTCCCTGCTTTTGAAGAAAATGAGAAACAATTTTTAGTGATAAAAATAGCTTTCCGGGAATCTAACAAAAGTATTTTTTTTTAAAATTTATTTTTAAAAGCTATTCCAAGTGAAAAGTTGAGGTTTTTTGTTTTTCAAAATTGATTCCCAAAAAACATTTTAAAAAAATTGAAAGTCTAAGTTATACTTTTCAATTATTTAATCAAAGTTTTGGACGTGTTTGAATATACATTTACAATTTTTTATTTCTTACAAAAAAAAAAAAAAAAAAAAGACCCAAACCGTGTTAACAAGCGTCTCGGAATCATGGAGGCGAATGATGGCATGCATAATTGCCCTTTTTTTTTTATCTTTTTCACAAAAAAATAAATATGAAAGAATTTACCCGCCAAAGTAAATTAACATGTGGGATATGTAAAATGCTCATCACGGTAAATGAAAGAGTGGCAATTAACTTTATCTTATAAGTTATGATGTTGATTTATACATCAGTTTGTTGATGATTATTTGAAAGAATTTTTTATGAAATTATGATAAACAGACGAAAGTAGCCTTTCAGCTTGATTATAAATCAGTCACAGGATCCCTCTGATATCTAAAAAAAAAAAAAAAACCTTCAACATCATACATGCAATCCTTATTTAGGGGATTCAATTGTTCAATCCCTGAATAATGCCATGACCAGTTATTTTAAGGGCACCGATATTTTCATCCACGTAGCTATTCAATCCATCCCTCTCAAAAAATTAAAATGTGATTTTTTTAAAGAGTGACCACATCCCGATCCATTCGACTTTGTGAAGTCGTCCATTATGTGACAGGTCGACATCACAGAGTCGAAATGGTCACAGAGATCTAAGACCCTCTTTGTAGCCCATTCGATTTTGTGAAGTCGTCTATTATTTTATAGGTCGACATCACAGAGTTGAACTAGTTACAGAGACTTAAGGCCATCTCTACGGCCTATTCGACTTTGTGTTTTGAACAATGTGTTCGCGTGTTATAGCGTTCTAAATGAAATGATATCTTTAAACGATAGTGCATTGTTCAGTATCATGAATGACATATTACATGATATAGTGTTTGGATATCTCTTTGTGATGTCGTCCATTATGTCACAAGTCAAAATGGGCCGTAGAGAGAGTCTTAGGTCTCTCGGATCAGTTCGACTATGTGATGTCAACCTGTGACATAATGGCAATGCTTTAAAAATTAAACCGTTCAATAAACAAAAAAAATGAATGAGTCAAGGGTCATTGATTCAACTGTTGGGTCAACCACATTTGAACAATGATATAATTATAATATAAATATTTTGTTAATTATCATTACTAAATAAAAATATAAAATATTTTAGAAAATCTTTGCATAAATATTTTACTTAACATCGTAACATGATTTTAGTATATAAAATCTAAATTTTTTATTAGATTTTATATTTTAACAAGTGATTAATCACAAGTCCTATGAATAAAGAATCATTCGATATAATCAACCCGTAACCGGTTTACAAAAACCGTTGATTCAATCGGTGGATTGATTGAGTTTTACTGATTTTTTATATCATCGGGTTATATGGCTAAACCGAACCGGAATTCAACACGGGTGAAGATTTACCTGGTTCAACCAAGCGGGTCAGGTTGGGTTTTAAAACACTACATAATTGACGATTTCACAAAGTCAAATGAGTCACATGAGAGCCTTAGGTTCTGTGACTTGTTCGACTCTGTGATGTCGAACGTAGTATATAACTGACTACTACACAAAATCGAATAGGTCACAGAAAGGATTTAAGTTTTTATGACCAGTTTGACTATGTGATATCAACCTATAACATAATAGATGATTTTATAAAGTCGAATGGGTGGGATGGATTCAAACTCTTAAAAAAACCACTTTTTTATTTATCATAGAATAAAGATGTCCCTGTTGTGAATATGGTGGTGGATAACCACCACTTTTCTAACCCATAACCTCCCCCACTCTTCAACTCCATAACCCCCTCATTCAACTCCATAACCTCCCCCACTCTTCTATTCCATAACACTCCCATTGTTGCCTCACTATCTCCCCCTCACCTCTATAGACTTGTAACTCCCCACCTTTGGGATTCCTCTATGCACCCTATAAATAGAGGGGTTTCTCTTGTATTCCATCAACCAACAAATAGTGAATAAGAATCTCTCTCTATTTCTCTCTATATACTCGTGTGCTTTGTTTATATATTCTTATATATCATATTCTATTTAGTTTATAACACGTTATCAGCACGAGAAGCTCTTTGTTAAAGAGAAAAGTTTGTATTCGGTGGGTTGTTAATGATCTACATCAAAAATATTCTCTCATGCTTTTACATCCATATTGAATTCACTGTTGTTATAAGTATGGCATGTTCTTATATAATTTATATGTATTATGTTGGTTTATTACATTCATGAATGATTAAAATTTGTAGCTTAAATTTTTTTCTGTTTGACTATAGAATTATATTTTGATGTTTTACTTATTGCTTAGATTTGTGTTAACATCAGTCCTTATTCCTTGTATCAATTAATTTGATATTTATATTTGATTTGAAATTCATTTTAATGTTACAATGTCATGTGTCCCTATAGGATCATACAAAAATTGTAATTACATGGATCCCTGAAGGACCATGTAGAAGTTATGAATAATGTGTTCCAATAAGACCATGCAAATTTTATTCTATCCCTGAAGGACTACAAAAATTATTACATGGATCCTTGAAGAATCATGTAAAAGATATGATTAAAAATGTCCCTGAAGGACTATGATTATATTGTATCCATGAAGGATCATACAAATTTTATTTTATTTTATCCCTGAAGGACTGTACAAAAATTATGATTATATGAATCTTTGAAGGATCATGTAAAATTTTATTTTGTTCTATCCCTGAAGGACTATACAAAAATCATGATTGTTCGTGTCCCTGTAGGACCAAACAAAAGTTATATGATATATTTTTCAGGTCCTTGAAGGACCAAATAATAAAAAAAAGATCCATGTATCCCAGCAGGAACATGTAAATTATGATTAGATTTCACCATCATCATCATCATAATGAAGAGGATTTAAAGATTAATACCTCATTGACAAAGGTCCACCGGCCATTATGCCTCAAATATGCTCCAGTTGTAGCAATATTGAGAGCATCAATTTTATATATTCTCGTTGCCGAACAACGATTTTTTTAAAATATCATATAACTCAACTCAATGGCATAGCATCATTACCCGAAGTAAATGCATTTTATTTTATGTTCGCCATGGAAGTTGTGGTCATGAATGATGAGATCATGATTTATATAGTTGAGAAAGCACAACAATCATAAAGTTTGTAAAATATCTCAAATCACTAGAAGTGATTTGCTATTAAACAAAAGCATAATTGAAGGGAAAAGGGTTGCAGAACAAACCCCTAACACAAGGAAAATGATTGTTATGTATTTGGTGCTTTAAAAATATGGTCACGTACCTGATGTACGATCAGACTTTTATAATTTTTATAATTATAATTTTTCTTTGTTATCTAAAATCCATTTTTCTTATTTTTATATTTATCTTATTTATTTCATTTTTTTTTTTTACAAGAATGGCTATGGTTGGTGACATTTGTCTAGCAGACAGCGCTACAACACATACGATCCTACGAAATAAACAATATTTCTCGACATTGACATTAATCAATGCAAATGTTAATACCATTTCTGGTACTACGAAATTAATTGAAGGCTCCGGAAGAGCAAATATAATATTACCAGGAGGTACAAAATTTTGTATTAATGATGCATTATATTCAGCAAGATCCAGAAGAAATCTGCTAAGTTTTAAGGATATCCGTCTTAATGGATATCATATTGAGACTATCAATGAAAACAATATGGAGTATTTATGCATTACTTCAATTGTTTCAGGCCAAAAACATGTATTAGAGAAACTTCATGCTTTCTCATCTGGGTTGTATTATACAACCATAAAAACAATCGAATCATATGCTGTAATGAACCAGAAGTTCTATGATTCAGATATTTTTACACTTTGGCATGATCGTCTCGGGCATCCAGGATCTACAATGATGCGTCGAATAATTGATAATTCATTTGGGCATTCGTTAAAGAACCAGAAGATTCTTTTACCTAATCACTATCAATGCACTTCGTGCTCACAAGGAAAATTGATAGTTAGACCATCCCCTACAAAAGTCAATGTTGAGTCACCAACATTTTTGCAAAGAATCCAAGGGGATATATGTGGCCC
This sequence comes from Acorus gramineus, assembly GCA_030737835.1. Classification (NCBI taxonomy): domain Eukaryota; kingdom Viridiplantae; phylum Streptophyta; class Magnoliopsida; order Acorales; family Acoraceae; genus Acorus; species Acorus gramineus. The sequence continues at coordinate 362,902 of JAUJYN010000065.1, read as the reverse complement.
AATCCACCCCCCATGTGGACCATTCAAGTATTTTATGGTATTGATAGACGCATCTGCTAGATGGTCGCATGTTTGTCTATTATCCACTCGGAATGCTGCATTTGCAAGACTACTTGCTCAGATAATCCGATTACAGTCGCATTTTTCGGATTATCATATAAAGTCAATACGTCTTGATGGAGCTGGTGAATTCACATCGAAAACTTTTAACGACTATTGTATGTCGCATGGCATCGATGTTGAACACCCTGTTGCTCATGTGCACACCCAAAATGGATTAGCTGAATCATTTATTAAGCATCTTCAGCTAATTGCACGTCCTATGCTTTTGAGGACAAAATTACCCGTTTCAGCTTGGGGTCATGCTATATTGCATGCAGCAGCATTAGTTCGCCTTCGGCCAACTGCTTATCATCAATATTCCCCTTTACAGCTCGTACTGGGTCATCAACCAAATATTTCACATCTTCGAATTTTTGGTTGTGCTGTACAAGTTCCTATTGCCCCTACACAACGAACTAAAATGGGCCCTCAACGTCGATTGAGAATTTATGTAGGCTTTGATTCTTCTATTATAAGATATCTTGAACCACTGACAGGGGATGTTTTTACCGCTCGATTTGCGGATTGTCATTTTGATGAGACAATATTCCCGTCATTAGGGGGAGAAAATCCGTCGCCAGAAGAACGACGTGAACTTATATGGAAAACTCCATCTTTGTCTCATCTTGATCCTCGCACTAATCAATGTGAAACTGAAGTGCAAAGAATCACCCATCTTCAAAGAATTGCGCATCAATTGCCAGATGCATTCAATGATGCAGCAAAAGTGATGAAATCACATATTCCAGCTGCTAATACTCCAGCTCGAATTAATGTTCCAATAGGAAAAACTGCTAATATGCCGGCTAATGAATCAACAAAAACACGCCTGAAGCGTGGAAGACCTATAGGCTCAAAAGATTCAGCTCCCCGAAGGAGAAAAACAATGAAGAATAATTCTCTAGAAGAGACGTATGAAACACTTGAAAGACCCACAATAATAACTCCTGCAGAGGAAGAAGTCCCTGAAGTGACACAAGTCCCTGAAGAGACTGACGTCCCTGAAGTGACGCCCGTGCATGAAGAACAAGTACATGGAAATGAAGAAATTTCCATAAATTATGCAAATTCACAAATATTGTGGGATCGAAAGCAAGTGCTTGTTGATGATATATTCTCATTTGCAGTAGCTACAGAAATCATTTCAGATAATGATTTAGAACCACGTTCAGTGGATGAATGCAGACGAAAAAATTGTTGGCCACAATGGAAAGCTGCTATTCAAACAGAATTGGATTCACTTGCAAAACACCAAGTATTTGGACCAGTAGTCCTAACCCCTGAAGGTGTTAAACCAGTAGGATGTAAATGGGTGTTTGCGAGAAAACGAAATGAAAGAAACGAGATTGTTAGATACAAAGCTCGTCTTGTGGCACAGGGTTTCCTGCAGAGACCTGGGATAGATTTTGAAGAGACATATTCTCCTGTGATGGACACAATCACATTTCGGTATTTAATTAGTCTTGTAGTCTCAGAAGGACTTGACATGCAGCTAATGGATGTGGTTACTGCATATTTATATGGAAAATTAGATACCGACATTTATATGAAAGTTCCTGAAGGACTAAAATTGCCTGAAGCAAAACCACGAAACATGTACTCAATCAAGCTAAGACGATCCTTGTATGGATTAAAGCAATCTGGACGAATGTGGTATAACCGTCTTAGTGAGTACTTAATAAAAGAAGGATATGTCAATGATCCAATATGCCCCTGTGTATTTATTAAGAAAATGGAACTCGGATTTACCATTATTGCAGTATATGTTGATGATATTAATCTAATTGGGACTCCTGAAGAGCTCGAAAAGGCTTCCGAATATCTGAAAAAGGAGTTTGAAATGAAAGATCTTGGAAAAACAAGATATTGTCTCGGCTTGCAAATTGAGCAAAGTTCAAATGGGATACTTGTTCATCAAACAACATATGTTGAAAAAATCCTGAAGCGTTTTAATATGGACAAATGTCATCCATTAAGTACTCCAATGGTAGTAAGGTTACTTGACCCAAAAAGGACCCTTTTCGTCCAAAAGAAGATACTGAAAATCTTCTTGGTCCTGAAGTACCATATCTTAGTGCAATTGGTGCCTTATTATATTTGGCCCAATGCACTAGACCTGACATTGCATTTTCAGTTAATTTATTGGCCAGATTTAGCTCTGCACCAACTCGAAGGCATTGGAATGGTGTGAAGCACATTTTTCGTTATCTTCGTGGAACGTCAGACATGGGTCTATTCTATGCAAAGGATTCCAATAATGGTGCACAACTAAAGGGTTATGCAGATTCAGGATATCTTTCAGATCCTCACAAGGCTCGCTCACAAACAGGCTATGTATTCACTTGCGGTGGCACAGCAATCTCTTGGCGATCTACGAAACAGACTTTGGTCGCCACGTCTTCTAACCACTCTGAGATTCTTGCACTCCACGAAGCAAGCCGGGAATGCGTGTGGATAAGGTCTTTGGTTCATCATATTCGTACTGCATGCGGACTATCTCTCATTACAGATGTTCCAACAACTATATATGAAGACAATGCAGCATGCATTGCTCAAATCAAAGGGGGATATATCAAGGGTGATAGAACAAAGCATATTTCTCCAAAATTCTTTTACACTCATGAGCTCCAGCAGAGACATGAAATTGATGTTCAACAAATTCAGTCAAAGGACAATCTTGCAGATTTGTTTACTAAAGCTTTGTCGACATCAACATTCAAGAAGCTGGTGTATGAAATCGGGATGCGACGAGTTTGCGACCAAAATTCTTGAAATCTTGTACTTATGAGGGGGAGTAATTTTTGATGACATTTTGCGAACTGTACTCTTTTTCCTTCGCCTAGGTTTTGTCCCATTGGGTTTTCCTGGCAAGGTTTTAATGAGGCAGTGTCAAACGCATACACTATTATACGATTAAGTTACATTGTACTCTTTTTCCTTCGCTTTGGTTTTTTCCCATTGGGTTTTCCAAGCAAGGTTTTAATGAGGCAATTTTCTTAGCGTGGTGGTCATCCAAGGGGGAGTGTTGTGAATATGGTGGATAACCACCACTTTCTAACCATAACCTCCCACTCTACTCCTCCCCCTCTTCAACTCCATAACCTCCCCCACTCTTCTATTCCATAACACTCCCATTATTGCCCCACTATCTCCCCCTCACCTCTATAGACTTGTAACTCTCCACCTTTGGGATTCCTCTATGCACCCTATAAATAGAGGGGTTTCTCTTGTATTCAACAACAATAGTGAATAAGAATCTCTCTCTACTTCTCTCTCTATATGCTTGTGTGCTTTGTTTATATACTCTTATATATCATATTCTATTTAGTTTACAACAGTCCCTAATTTCATAACTGTGGTGTGGGTATCATATCTCTCGCATTATAAGCAACAATAAATATATTGAGTTCAATTAAAGTACATTGAACGGTGAGAAAATGATCCATAAAAAAAAGACATCAAGAGAATGGTGAATCCAACAATAAATGGATGATTCTCCCAATTGTGATGTATGGTGAGTGTACACATTTCTAAATCATATGGGATAAGAATGATAACAAATATATGGAGTGTGAAGGAGGAGGCGGCAACAAATAGAACTAGTTTTTTTTTTTAATTATAAAAAATGTGATAAAACCATGCAAACCAAACAGAAACCTGAATTCTAAAGTTTTCCGAGAATTGGCCAAATACTGTGTGACAATGATGATAGCATGAAAATTTAGCTGCAACACTTCCATTATAACAAAACCCAGTTGTCATATATAGCTAAAAAAAAAGATGGAAGCTCTTCTTCAACTACTTCCATTTCAGAGACAGAAATCAAAACTAGCACAGGCTGGTAGGTTCCTGGCTTTTCCTTCTCAAAATAATAGGAGAACCCAATGCATCGACACCCGCAAAGAGACGTACACACTAAGTATTAGAACAAAATTGAAAACCCGGGGAAGAACTCTCATCCAGATCTCACCGGGATGTTGGAGAAGCTGTCAACACATGCGATAGTTTGAGAGGAGCGATGCGTGGGAGTCGCAGCGCAGCTAGGAGTGCTTGCCAGGTCTCTCCAGGCCCGCCTGCAACTTGGAAATCAAGAAGCTTCTTCTGCTTCCTGTAATAGTCCTCCAGGTCCTTGCTCTGTAAGGAGGAGGAGAAAAAAAAAAAAACAGAAGAAAATGGCACAACTTATTAGCAAGAGTTTGATATATATGCATATTATTGATACAGATGTAAATGATCTAAGGTGACTTCTAGGGTTGAGATTGGATATGAATTGATGCTTTATATGAAAGACATGAAACTTATCAAGTTCTTTATTATGTTGGTGCTCATATATGTATTATATGGCATTTATATTGAAAAGCAGCAATTTGATATGGAGTTCTCGAATGAAGTGACAGAAAGATTCATAAAGTTTTTTTTATATCAAAAGCACAGAAAAGGCTTGTAAAATTCATGAAAAAGGCTCCAAACTTTTTTGGAATACTGCATCATTTCAAAGATGGAAGGATTTTGAAGAAAAAAAAAATTACTTGATGACTTTAATCAATGGTAAGGTTCCCCTATCCTTCTTTTCCCTTGTTTCACATATCAGTAAACTTCTTTTCCATGTAAAATAAAACATGCTCTTCACTCAAAAGTACAACTAGATGGAGTCCTCAACATGATTCAAATGGTATGAGACATAGGTGAACCGTGATATGCCTAGGTGCTTTTAGTGTACTGGTTAGGTGCATAACAAGTATTGGTACATGCATGATGTGAAAGTGTTTCTTTTCCCCAAGGAACCCATATTTTCCATGCTTTCCGCACGTGTTAGTGTTAGTTGGGTGAGTTGTGTTTGTGCTAGTTGCATGAAACATGTTTAGAGGTTGTTTAGGAAAGTATTATGGTTATCTTAATAGCTATCTTTTTTTTTTATTAGTGTTTCTTTTCCAGGTTAAATTTTTCTCCTATGAGCAGTAGAAATACTCAAACTCAGGACCTCTCACTGAAGAGGGGTAATTGACCGACCTACCAAGAGATGGATTGGTAAAATAACTTCTATCTTCTATATTTCATTCTCTTCCACAAGATATATATACCACATCAGATTGCCATTCTAGTTATCATTTTTCAATTCCATGGAAGGCCTAAATTATACTTTGTAAATCAAGTAAATGAGATGCCTCAGTCTTCAAACACAAATTCTCCATGTAAATAAACACGTACACTACTTCACGACCATATGACATGTAGACTTCAGATGCTCTTCAACCATGTATTCATAAAATTTATCTCAATGGGTTGTAAACAAGGGCTCGTAAAGAGGCAGGATTTTGCAACAAACACATGGGATATTCATGAGGATCAAAGACTTAATTATCGGAAACTAAGAATGATTTCATAAATTACCTGCTCCGCATACACCCGGAGTTTCTCCTTGCGAAAATCCTCTGTATTAATAGAGTCTTGCAGCCGAGTGTGCAATGTACAAGCCATGCAGGTTGGCCTAAGACTACATGCACCAATCGATCTGCCACAGGAAACACATATCCCACCCCCAATATGGTTCTTTGTGAACCAGTCCTCGTTGCACTTGAAATTCACAACCAAATCAATATCTGCAATCTGGTCAAGAATCTCCTGCGACATGACCATATGGGGACGAATCAACCAAATTCTGTATTTTTTCCAACATCCAAGAATCCCGCATAGTAATCCATATATTTCGTCAACAATAATAATACAAGAAAATCATACAAACCAAACATTGATCATATAACAACAATTTAAATTTGACATCACCGAATCAATCGAGAGATGTAAAAAAAGCACCAAGAGCTCAAGAAAAGCAAAGTCAGTACCAAAGGTTGCATTTTCAAAAAACAATTGCAATAAAAACAACCAAACTTTGAAATAGGTATCAACATGTAAAAACACCAAGAATTCAAGAAAAGCAAAGTTTTGGGGGAACCATAGCTGGCATTATCAAGAAAACAAATTCAACAAGGGCATCAACCAAATCATGTTATAACAGATGAAAAAACCTCAAGAACTCAAGAAAAACAGAACCACAGCTTACATTTCATTAACAAATGCAAGAAAAACAACCAAAAATCGAGATGGGTATCAACCAAATCACGGGGGGTAAAAAAAACATAAACATGAACACCAACAAAACCCAATGAAAACCAGAGTTCCATGAGAAGTACAGCTTGCATTCGAGTCCGAGGTATCCCATCCAAGATGAACCCAGACTCCCCCCTCCGATACCCCTCATCGAGCCTCTTCGACAGCAACCCAAATATTATATCCTCCGGAACCAGCTTCCCTTCGGTCACCGCATTCGCAATCTTTCAAAAAACAAAAAACCCAATTCAGAATCCCTTCATCACTTCACAAAACGAGATCTTTAGAGAGAGAGAGAGAGAGAGACCTGTCTGTAGAGAGAGGAAGTCGGGCTGAGCTCCTGCCGGACGAGTCCGCCCATGGAGATGTAGGGGACTTCTAGAAGCTTCGAGAGGCGGGAGGCGTACACGTGCTTCTGCGCGCCCGGCGTGCCCATGAAGACCCACTGGACCCCCCTCCACTCCCTCGAACCGGCCCGGTCGGGAACCGGTCCGGTCCGGGCCGGGACCGTCTCTTCCTCTTCGTCCGACCACTCGTGGTCGGAATAGTCGACGGCGGCGGCCGCGAAGGTCCGGATCGGGGAGGGGCTGAGCCGCCGCGCGATGGCGGCGCGGGATGAAGTCGCCGCCTTCGCCGCCAGGCGAGTGATTCCGGCCATGGACGGTCAGGGTTTGAGAGAGAGAGAGAGTGATTGAGAGAGAGTGTGTGATTTATTTACGTTTATGCCACTAGGTTGAGATTTCTGGTGAGCGAGGGTTTGTGAAAAAAAAAGGGGGCCTTTTTTGTCGTATTTACGGGAACGCCACTTACTGTTGTAGCGCTTTTTCGCGAGGGTTTGGTTTAACTGTGGTGCGGCGGAATAATATGAGGATGGAAAATCGTCTACGTGGCTGGTTTTGGTGACATGGACGTTTGGTTGCGTTCAGATGACACGCGTAAGTCAGGACCATGTCGGCGATATGAATGATATATGTTTCTTTTTCGGCGGCCACAACGGAACGTTATTGCTCGGGATGTCGATATGAGTAGGCATATCAACGGGTTGCTGATCGATCGGATCTAACTCGGATTAATCTGATAAAAAATGTAAATATCTGACTTGAATGACCCGACAATCACCCTGACCCGATCCTTGACCTAACCTAAATATTATGTAATTTTTTTTATTTATGATTCAACCTAACACACTCATGATTCAACCAAACATTTATAATTAAATATTGAATAATCATTTAAAATTTTAAACATTTGAAATATTTTTACAACCTTTTGACTTCACGTAAAAGCATAATAATCCAAACCGTATTCCAAATGTTCCCTCATAAAACATTTAAAAATCAAAATAGTGAAGAACTATTTATAATACATTAGACTTTATTAAAAAGAAAAAAAATAAAGCTATTGTAGGCCCTTGAAATGTTTCTGAACTTCTCTTTGTCTGGCCTTGAACTTGTTAATGGGTCGACCCGACCCGACTCGATCCGAGACCCGATATGGACTCGGCCCGAAAGACCCGACAATCAAACGGGTCGGGTCCGGGTCCACCCCGACCCGACCCATTGATAGGCCTAAATAGGAGTGTCCCAATAGGTTACCCGACCCGGCCCAACCCAATCCTATTGGGTCAGGTCGGGTTCGGGTTTGGGACGAGTTTAGAATAGATAAAATAAAACTTGGCGGGTTTAGGACGGAAAATGGGTTTACTTAGCAAAATCGGCCCCGAACCTGTCCCGGTTGCAATCAATTATAGGATTAAATATTTATTATAATAATTATATAATTTCTATTTATCATTTGATATTCCAAAAAAAATATAAAAAAAATAAGAATGAATAAATTCAAACTCTAATTAAAATTTAAAATCATATAAACATACACGGATTGTCTTTTGGTATTTAAAAAAAAATATTATATTTATCATTTGTTATGGAGATTGAAAGTTTATATTTCTTATTTATAGGATTCATTCTAATAAGTATTTATTTTTGTTTAAAATTTTAACTTGGATTAAATATTACATAAACCCGACCTAAATGGGATGGGTCAGGGCGGGTTCGGGTTTCTTACGTACTTATTGAGACGGGTTTGAGATGAAAAAACTAAACCCGTCACATGTTTGGGATGGATTTGGGACAAGATTTTAGGAGCGGGTCTGAGATTGAGATTCACATAACCCATCCTAACCCGCCCCGTTGCCATCCCTTGGTATTGCACAGTGGACAAAATATATATATTTTTTTTAATGTAAGGATTTGATAAATCAAAATATAATAAAAAAATAACTCAAGCAAATAAATACATAACCACTTATTTGTTTTTTAAATTTCATCAGAAAAAAATAGGAAGGTTTGTAAATTGTAATCTTTTGATAGGTTTATAATGTGTTGGTTATATTTAAAAAGTGATCAATTTTTTTGTCATAATATCATAACTCAATTTTTTTTTTATTTCTTGATACATGAAGATGATTTTTATTTTTAGTCAATAAAAATTAATCAATACAATCAATTACAAAAAAAAATGCATGCATTTTTTTAATAGATTGTATGAAAATGTCAGTCATTATTATTGATTTTACTTTTATATAGTAGTATTTAACATGTTTTGAATTCAAATAAATTTATTTTTTATGAAAGATAATATAAATATTTGAATAAATTTAATTAATTAATTTTTTCATGATTTAGTATTTACAAGTCCAACCTAGTTAGCTCTATTCGATTAGACTAATATGTAAGTTTAAATTTAAAAAAGTTTGAGTGTACCAACACTTATCACATATCACATGTAAGTTTAAATTAAAAATATATATTTAAATATATATATGTGTTTTGTTTTGAAGAGGGTTATATGGATTTCAAGAAAAGTCACGGGGTTATATGAATTTAACAACACCCATCACATATCACATGTAAGTTTAAATTAAAAAAAATACATTTGATTTACATATGTGCTTTGTTTTCATAAGAATTATATGGATTTTAGGAAAAGTCATAGGTTTGTATAGATTTTAGCCAGTTTACAAGAGGTTATTTGAATTTTCCCAAGTTACTAAGAACATCTCCAGTATATGAAGTCAACTAACAAGTTAGTGTTAAATTTTTACGTAACATGTATAAATATTATTCCAATAGAGCTGTTAAAAAAAAGTTAAATGCGAGTTCCACTTATCACATATTTTTTTTAAGCTAACTTTGATTAGTGTTTTAGTCAATGAATATTTAAAAAGTAAAAAAAAAAAAAAAAAAAAAGACAATTTGGAGCTCCAAAAAGGATTTGAGTGGGATTTAAGGTGGAGCTCATTATTATTTTAACTAATTTTAATAAGTTTATAAAACAACAAACCATTAATTAAATGAAGATGTAATAAATAAATATATAATAGAAGTATAAAAATGCTTACATACAGTCTAACCTTATGGTCAGATGGTATAATATCAATCGGTGATGCTCTTCCGTGATAACGTGACATATGTAACGACTTGGAGAATATTCGGCGAATGTACTCGGGACTGATGTGACAAAACGAGACTCCTTTGAAACAAGTGGTTCAGTGTCGGCCACCGATTTGGTTCATGTTTTCACGGGTTATTCATGTTCAGGTCCTTTTAATATATGGCCATGAAGTGAAACTTTTTTACATTGAAAATTTTAAATTTTACTGCAGTTGTTTCACAAAATTTAAGTTTTAAATAATTTTCTAAAATTTTTTATTTTAAGTTTTCTATTTGAAAACGGGATTGAAAAAATCAATTTCTTATAGATTCAAAAATTGTTCAAATCCTTTTTCAAATATAAACTTAAACTGACACTTAAATTCATGGTTAACATTAATTTGATACATATCAATTTTGAATGAAAGAGATTAGTTTAAATAATTAAAAAATCCCTGTTAGCGGAATCTATGAATATAAGATTGTTCCTTTTAATACATAGGTTTGAAATATGTGCATGCATTACATGTAAAATAGCTCTTTACAATTTGTGTGAATAAAGATATATATTTATTATAAAAAACCAAAAAATTCACTCTACAAGAGTGTGCATAATTCAAAAAACCAGTTACCTAGCATTTCACAATAAGAGAGAGAAAATAAAAGAAACAACAAAGGTAGACGGAACTACACGAATTATATTAATGTTGTAGTACAACGTTCAATTTAAGTACGA
>JAUJYN010000065.1:301592-342522 GCA_030737835.1 Acorus gramineus | reverse complement strand
ACAGTCCGTCCCAAATCAGGAGGTGCCTACTGATGGGAGCCCCTGCACGGGACAGCCTTTCCAACCCCGGGGAGTCTCTACACGGATCCAACGAAGGGAACAGAACAGCCTATCCATCGCATATGATCCACTCGGATCCGCAGACAACACATCTCAACAAACTCTAATGTCATGAATTCTTCCGAATTCCTCCAGGGCGCATAACCAAGATGCGGGGAATTATATAATAATAATAGTAACAAGGGTATAATATTATTGGAAAAGAAACATTGGGAGGGCAGCGTGAGGTCCCGATATAGGACATCCCGACAACACAACAAGGAACACGGAGTACCCTAGCCCGGGTCTCAATGTTGACCTCGCAAGGCCCTCCCTATAATATTATCTAAGGCATGCAATTAAACATATACTAACATTTAATTTAACAATTTAACTAGTGGGACACATGCATAGGCCGAGGCTTTCCTAACATGATAGCAAGGTGACAGGATGCACGGCTCTTACACAATCCTAAGGGTGCAAGTCCCTAACATACACAGTCTAGGGTAGCATGCATACTACATTTTTATCATGCTTGCATGGATTACACATTACAACAAGTTAATATAAATCCATGGTGCCCCAGGGGAGGGCAATACACTCCCAAGTGAGTAGTACGCCTCCCTACTGGGTTGGATTGTCCCACTCACCGGTAGCCGGGTCGTCGCGCGACCGTCCGTCAAGATCTGCAAGATAGGGTAATCAAATCGGTGAGTAAACTACACAATTAAATCCAAAAATACATTAAAATACCCAACACTCGGACAAGCGTACATACGGCCTGTACGCACGCGAGCCCGAGCACCCCAACTCACTCCCGAACCCCCGGGCAGCCGCACGCACGGCCACCCGCCCCGGGCGCACAGCCGAGCCCCGGCCCGCGCCCCCAGACGCCCTGTCGAGCCCAGCCCGCACGCCCGGACACCCTGCCGAGACCTCCCGGGTGCACCGCGCGCTCATTGCGCCCCAGCGCAGCAACCCGCGCGCACACCCGCACACCTTGCGCCCCATCGCCTCGCCCCGCGCGCACCCCGCGCGGACCACCGCTCGCCTAGTCTCGCCATCGCCTTGCTCCGCACGCACCCCGCGCGTACCACCGGCTCGACCAGCCCCGGGTGCACCCGCGCGCACTGTGCCCCAGCGCAGCGCCCCGCACGTGCGCCCGCCCGCACTGCGCCCCAGCGCAGCGCCCGCACACCTGCCCGCTCAACACACTCCCCGCTCGCACCGACTGCTCGCCCACGCGCCCCTGCGCAGCGCTCCGCGCGCACGCCGCGCACTACGTCCAGCGCGCCCGACCGCACGCGCCCAGTGAGCCCGTCAGCACGCGCCCAGCGAGCCGTCAGCACGCGCCCAACGCGCCTGCCCGCAGCTCGCCTGCCAGCGCCTGACCGCCTACGCCTGCCTGCCTACGCGCGCCGCTGCCCGCATGCGCCCGAACCGAGCTCCACCCGCGCGCACGGCCGCGCACAGCCCCTCGCGCAGCCCGCGCGCACGCCCACGCTGCCCTGCAGCACTGCCCGCGCTGCCCTGCCTACCCGGGACAGCCCACCACCCTGCCCGAGCCACTCCACCACCACCACCGGCCACCAATGGCCTCCAACCACTACCAACAGCCACCAACGCCACCAGCCCTCAAAACTACCCTCCTAACAAGCATCTAAGCAAGAAAAGGAAGGAAATAAAGCTTACCCAAGGAGCTCTTCGTGCACCGAAACACCTCCCCAAAGCCCTCCACCACCAAGAACTCTTTCAACCTTCAAAGGGGCTGAAATCAGAGGAGAAAAGAGGGTGTTAGAGGGGGTCAAACTCGCGGGAACTCGAATCCGAGACCACCGGTGGATAGATCGGGATGAGATCTAACCTTTCTCTTCTTTGTGTTTTGAGTTTCAAGCACTCTAGGTAGCTTAAAATCAAGAAAAAGAGAGAGGGAGAGAGAGAAATCCAATTGGAGAAGAAGATGAATAGTGGGGAGATATTTTAGCTCACTTATATATAATCCCCACAATTAGATTAGCCTAACTAGGTTTAATTAGGGCTAAGAAAGGATTAGTGAGGGTTTAAGTGAGTTTTGACTTGGGTCAACTCAACCACAAATAAAAACAAAAGGGGTTGACCAAGTCTATGGGCCCACTTTGACCAAGTCAACTCTCCCAATGACTTCTCGCTCGGTCAAAACCCGGATACGCCCCGGAACTACGAAATTCTGAAACGTTACCGGAATTCGACGAAATTTTCATGAGCGGCTTGGAATGGCACCAGGACACATAATATGCAGTTAGATTTTCAATCGGAGCCCTCAATCTCAAGGTGATAGCTAAAAGCCCGAAATTTTAGCGGTTCCGATCGAAAAACGAAAAAAATCGAAAACTGCCAGAATGGTCCAACGGTTACCAGAAGGTAAAAGTGACACATATATAGCATTCTCTGTGTCATTATAGATGTCTTCTAAACTCCTCATCTTCCCACCTAAACTTGCGCTACTTTGATCTGTTGATGGAGGTTGAGAGCTTCTTTGAGGACTTTCATGTTCAGCTTCTTCTTCTTCATGCCTTTCTTTAAACTCCTCTTCATTATCAACAACAACTGACATATTTTTTCTTCCCATCTGACTAGTCCCAAAACTGAGTTTCATCAAACTTTACATCCCTACTTGTAACAACCTTTTTTGTAATTGGATTGTACAATTTGTAGGCTTTTGAGTATTCACTATACCCAACAATATGCATTTTTCAGATTTTGCATCAAGTTTTCTTCTTTCACTTGGTACATACACATAAGCAATGCTACCAAACACTTTGAGATGTGTCACACTTAGTTTATTACCACTCCATGCCTCTTCAGGTGTTTTTTTCAACTAGGTTTTTAGTAGGTGATCTATTAATCAAGTAACAAGCACATGATACAGCCTCAACCCAAAATGACTTAGGCAACTTCATGGACTTCAACATACTTCTGACTAGGCATCGACAACGGGCCGGGCCGGGCCGAGCCGAGCCGGCCCATGAAAAACAGGCCCAAGCCCAAACCCACGGGCTTTTTTGGTCAGCTGGGCCCAACCCGGGCAAGCCCGTCAGAAAAAAATTAGGCACGTGGTCCGCCCACGGGTTCGGGCCTAAATGGGCCTTACGGGCCGGGCTCAATTTCAGGCTCACGAACGTGCTGCGAGCCTGTTTAAAAAAAATAAAAAAATTAAAATTTTGAAATGGGCGGGAGTGGCGGACTCCACTCCCGCCCATTAATGCAGGGGGCCCACCTTGAGCCCCTTTTTTCTATTGGGGGACAGGTGCCCCCCATTAAATTTCACATGGGCCCACCTTGGGCTCCCTTTTTGGGGGAACACCTGGCCCCCCATTTTCAAATTAGTAAAATGGGGGCAATTGACTCCATTCTTTTAAAATGTTGAACCCCCCACATGCTCACGGGCTGGACCTGTTAGCAGGCCTACGGGCCAGCCGAACGGGCCCAATTCGGGCTGGCCCGTGAGTTGGGCCAGGCTGCCATAAGCAATCCCATGCCCGGCCCTCCCTCAAAATGGCCCGGCCCGGCCCGTGAACGGGCCCGTGTCGGGCGGGCTGGGTTTTCGGGCTTCAGGCTTTTTAATGACCCTTACTTCTGACATACTTAACAATTAATGGTTCGATTCATTCTTTAAGCCACTCCATTTTGTTGTGGAGTATAGCTAGAAGTAAGCTAACGCCGAATGCCATGATCTACAAGGAATTTGCTGAACTCCTTTGACATGAACTCACCACCTCTATCCGTCCTCAATGTTTTTATCCAACACCCACTTTGCTTCTCAACAAGTGCCTTGAAGCTTTTGAACATTTCAAACACTTGAGACTTTTCTTTTATGCAGTAAACCCAGAGTTTTCTGCTGAATTCATCAATAAATGAGAGGAAATAACGATTCCCTCCTATCGATGAAACTTCCATGGGGCCACACACATCTGAGTGAATGAGTTTAAGTGGCATTGTAGCTCTCCAAGCTTTATTCACAGGAAAAGGATCCATGTGCTGATTACCAAGCAAACAATCTTCACAAATTCTGTTTTGCTGTTCTATCTAAGGCAGCCCATGAATCATGTTCCTTTTTGCTAACATTTGCAAGCTATTGAAGCTCAAATGACCATATCTTTGATGCCACAACCATGCTGAATTTTTAACAGCTGAACTAAAGCATGCCATTTCATTTTTTACTTGTAAAGAGAACATATTATTTGCTGTCATCTTCACATTGACAAGGAGCCTTCCCCTTTCATCTTTGATTTTACAAGTAAAATTGTTAAATAACAATTGATGACCCATTCTTAATAGCTGACCCACACTTAACAAATTATACTTGAGCTGAGGAACATAAAAGACATTGGAGATGCAACCATGTTTACCTTCTTTAGTTTGGAAGTGCACATCACCTTTGCTTGATACATAAAGCTTCTTGTCATCATCAATCTTCACTTGGGTCTTCACTAAATCATCAAAGTTTGACATCAGCTCCCTCTGTCCACACATGTGATTACTAAAGCCACTATCCAAGTACCACATTGTGGAGGTCTTGTTTTGAGGAGAGGTTGAGACAAGCAACAAAGTGACTTCATCTTCATTCTCTTGTGAGTTTTCAAGCACAAAGCTTTCTTCATTCTTCTTTTCATCATCAGCCTTCTTCTTGAAGCACTCAAACTTGTAATGTCCATACTTGCTACAGTAATGGCATTGCACATGAGACTTATCTGGTCTTGTTCCTCTTCCTCTGAATCTTCCTCGGCCTCTTATAAATGGAGTCTGCTAGAACTTGGTCCTTGCTCGACTTTTTCTTGAAAACCCCTTCTGCCATAGTTTCCTCTGCCTCTTGGAGAACCTCTTCTTCCTCCACGTCCACCAATATTCAGCTAGGTTCTAAGGGCTTCCTCCATGGTAGCAAAACCACTTTAATTCATCCTCAATTCATGACTCTGCAAAGAGACTGATAAGGAATTGAGTGACAACTCTGACAAGTCCTTTAACTCTTCAATGGCAACAACAATATGCTCAAACTTTCTAGGCAAGCTTCTAAGAACCTTTTCAACAACTCTCAGTTCTTCAATCTTGTCCCCATTAGCACGTAATTGGTTCACACTCATCGTAACACGATTAATGAACTCATAAATATTTTCAGTTTCAGCCATGTTGAGCTTTTCAAACTCATTGCGCAACATTTGCAATCTAACTTTCTTCACCTTCTCTTCACCTTTAAAAATATCTTTTAACATTTTCCAGGCTTCTTTGGAGGTGTTTGCTGCTGAGATTCTGTCAAAGATAGCATCATCCACAACTTGGTGTATGAGAACCAAAGCCTTCTGATCTTTCTTTCTACTCTCCTTCAACACATCCTTTTGATTTTGAGAATGAGCAGCATAAGTTGTTGGGTCTACCACATCTACAAACCCTTTTTCTACAATCTCATGCAAATCTTGTGAGCCAACCAAAGCTTTCATTTTTATACACCAGTTCTCAAAGTTCTTACCTGAGAACAAAGGAATTTGTGGCTGCACCAAACTGCTCATCTTTCTTTTGAGTGAACCGAGCTCTGATACCACTTTGATGGTTGAAATCCAGCCCCAACACCTCTTCTAAGATGGAAATATGCGAGCTTCAACATGACTCACCACCAAAACACCTGCTAAAATCACTCAAAAGAAGATGAAATAGCATTCAAGCAAAACACACACACCAAAAGAGAGTCTCTGTCTTTTTTTTTTATGGTGAACATATATACCATCTCCCCTGTTTTTACTTCTTATTTATATTCACCTTTTTGAGTTTACAAAAAATATGTGGATAGCAAGTAAATACACATCACATCAACCATTATACTTGACTATCTAACTTTACTACAAAAAAAAATAGTCAAGCTACCTAACAAAAAAACAAAAGAGTCAAAGTCTTAGCTTACATTCTAATAGAAGAAACTAAACAGAAGGCCTCTGATGAATGTTAACACAGGTAAACTCTTCACTGTTGGTGAATTCAAAAGATATAATAAATTTACAATACATCAGCTATTATACTTGAGTGTATACCAATTGCTGGAGATAATGCTACAATGATCACATCAGACACATGCCTGAGGTCCTAGTAATCACTCTATGATACTACACAGAATAAATGTGGTAGCATACTAAATGCATCTACCAGAAAATAATAGGAATTGTTTCAAAACCTTGGACTCAAAACTACATAAATAAACGTATTAATTAAACATATATTGTACTTAATTATTACCTAATCAAAACAAATTATAACACATTTTTCCAAACACTTTTATTTGATTATTGAGGCAAATCTGCAAACATGTGATGCCTTCAGGTGGAGCCTATTTCTTACTAAAGCACTTCTCAAAGAGCATTGTAACTGAGATGTAATTATAATTGAAAAATGTTAGGCAGTTGATAATAGAGTATGCATTGATATAGTGGAGTATACACCATATTTTGAGATTTCATAAACTATGTTAGTGGATATGGTGATAGCAAACAAAATTGTACTACAGACTGAGTGTATCTACGCCCACAATACATTTCCACCAGGATTAGTTGCATTTGAATACTTACTTTGGTGCAGTAACCCTCAGATGCATAGTTTTGAACTTTAAAAGTGATCTGATGGGTCTATCTACATGTAATTAAGTCCATCTAGATCAAACAATGGAAAAAGAAAAATAAATGCAAGTGAGGTCTTCAACTAAAGTATAGGCATGACTGTGCCCTCAACCATTACAAGTAGAGAATATTCAGATACACTTACATAAACAGAAATTTCATGTCTATAGTCAAGATTTCACAGAAGTTTGATAGAGAAAATGAATTTGGAAACGAAAATTTACAACAGGCTATCATCATATCATGACTGGATGTAATTAAATATGCAAGAAAGAACAACATGAATATGGATTTCATAACTGAAAATCAAAGTATCCCAACATAGATTAATTTAGCATATCACAAAAATCTTTCACTTAATTTCATGTTTTCCATTGAAGCAATCCTACAACAAACACATGAGTTTTCTGCCCCAAATATGGTTGTTCCATTCTACTAACAATATTACTCATTTGTGTTCTTTTGTTACTGATGAAGGTAGATCAGATAGCACAAATAGTGTTTCAGTTTTATTCTCAGCTTCTTCTTTCTTGAAAATGCAGGCATACATGTAGAACCACGAACAGAAAAAATACACAATGGCCGTTATATTTTCCCAACAAGATTACATTTCAAGCCATTGATTTTATTTATAAATTGATTTAATTCTCCATCAGGAAAAAAAAAATTAGGAAAGAAAGGAAGCTCTAAGATGAAACTCAAAGTGATACTACCGTAATGAAGATTTTGAGCATCATATCTAATCAATATGCCAAAACTTCTCGAAGGAAAACCTGCAAAGAGAATGAAACTTACTTCAGGATTTGATGCAATTTTGTATGCTAAAGAGGAGTCCTAAAGCATCTGCTAGCCCAGTTATCTGCTTTAGAAGATCATTTGCACGAATGATGCATCAGAATCAAAATATCTGGGGTTACATGTCTTAATAGCTTCTTCCAAATTTTGCAAGGACTAAAATCTACCAAGAAAAAAAAAATAGCTTCTTTCAGAACACACATTGGAGTTAGTTTTTCGAAATATATCTGTAGAGATCATAGACATACAAAAAAAAAGAAGCAATTTTACACTTTCTCCAGTCCTGTTTAGTTTTTAAGCTTTTTATTCTCTACAAAATCCTTTAGATATTCTCCTGTTGCAGATTCCTCTTCGTCGTAGTGAAGAATATTAAGAACATCCACAGATTAAAAATTGAAGAATATAAAATGTTATATATGTGTCACTTTTTAGCCTGCTGGTAACCGTTAGAGCATTCTGGCAGTTTTTTGTTTTTTTTCGGTTTTCGATCGGAACCGCTAATTTTTGGACTGTTAGCTATCGTCCTGAGTTAGAGGACTCCGATTGAAAATCTAACTGCATATTTGGTGTCCTGGTGTCATTTTAGGCCTCTCACAAAAATTTCATTGAATTCCGGTAACGTTTCCGAAATTTCACAGTTTCGGGGCGTATCCGGGTATTTTAAGTGACTCGCTATATAAATGGAATCTAATTTTTGAGTGGCACTATTCATCATCCCTACCAATTTCATTTTCTCTCTCCCCTCTCTCTATTTCTCACTTTTGAAGCCCTTAGACCCCTCAAACCCAAAAACCCAAAGCATAGGAAGTGTAGATCGGGTCCCGATCTACACCCCGGTGCTTTCAAATTCGAATTCCGGCGAGTTTTGCCCCTCCATCCCCCCTCTTTCTCCTCTGTTTTGGCTCATTTCGGAGGTGGGAGTAGATCCGGGCGTTGGAAGCCTTTTGGGAGAGGTTTCGGTGTGCGGAGAGATCCGGACATCCTTCCCTCCGCTCGGTAAGCCTTCTTTCCCTCTTTTTCATGCTTAGATGCTTGATAGGGGGGGGGGGGGGTTTGGGGTTGGGTGGAGGTCGGCGGCTGTGGGTGGCCGTCGGAGGGCTGGGGTGGTGGCCGGAGGTCGGTGGGTGGTGGTGGAGGTGCTCGGGCAGGGTGGCTGGTGGCAGCAGCACTGGCAGCAGCACAGGCAGCAGCAGCAGGCAGCACAGGCGCAGCAGCTGGCAGGGGCGCGCGTGGGCGTGCGCGCGGGTGGAGCTGGGCGCTGGGCGCTCGGGAAGCTCCTCCCTCAGAGATCACTGAAAAAGACAATATGCGAGGGGTGAGCCACACGCTCAGTGAATAACACAACCCATGCATACAGTTCATATTAACCACATTTAAGCAATTCATAAGCCACAAGTGGCATAATATCACAATCCGGGGGTTCGTTCATCGCCGAGCCCCATACCCTCACCCTCACCCTCACCCTCGACAGGTGACCTAGGATATTGGGACTTAGCGGGTTGATAATCATTCATACATACCCCTGTGGGTCGTCGCATCGCCGGCCCACCATACCCTCACCCTCACCCTCACCGGGTGACATAGGCTCTTGGGACTGACTAGGCTGTTGGTTACCCTTGGTCCACCGATAGTCTCTCCTCACTCCGCGGTTGTTTGGCCACTCCCATGTTCAGCACAGTCCTTCACCAAATCAGGAGGCGCCTACTAGTGGGAGCCCCTGCACGGGACAACCTGTCTAACGCCGAGGTAGTCTCTACACGGATCCGACGAGGGGAACAAAACAGCCTATCCATCGCATGTGATCCACTCGGATCCGCTGACAGCACATCTCTACGACTCTAATGTCTCGAATTCCTCAGAATTCCACCAGCGCGCATAACCAGGATGCGGGGAACATGCATTTATTAATCATAATATAGGGAAAATAGAGACCCTGGGAGGGTAACCCGAGGTCCCGATGTAGGACATCCGACAACCAAACGAGGAACACGGAGTACCCTAACCCGGGTCTCAATGTTAACCTCGCAAGGCCCCCTTTATATTCCCTAAGCATGCTATCTATTATTACAGTTCGCATTTAATTAAATAAATCAAACTAATAGGACGCATGCACAGGTCGGGCTTTCCTAGCATGATAGCGAGGAGGCAGGATGCATGGCTCATGCACAATCCTAAGGGTGCAAGTCCCTATCACACAACTAGGGTGGCATGCAATTCTACACACACATCATGCATACATGGATTACATCAAAGCAGTTAATACTAACTATAAGCCCCAGGGGAGGACGGTACACGCCCAAGGCATGTAGCGCCTCCCACACTGGGTTGGGTTGTCCCACTCACCGGAAATCGGGTCGACGCGCGACCGTCCGTCGGGATCTGCAAGACAAGTTATTAACTGGTTAGAATAAATCCACAACTATCCAATAATACATGACATACACAATTAAACACCCAAGGATCCCCAAATCAACACCCAACATCCCCGGTACCCCCGCACGGCCACCCGACCGCCCGGGTGCACCGCCGCACTCCAGCCCGCGCACCCCGCGCACCGCCGGCCCCTGCCCGCCGCTGGGACACGCCGCCGCACCAACCCCGGGCTCCGCGCATCCACTGCGCCCCCGCCGCCGTAGCCCGAGCGCCCCGAACACCTCGCGCCGCCCCGCGAGCACCCCGCACGGCCTCCCGCGCGCAGCGCCTTCCCGCGCGCACCTCCGCCGCCTCGCCGCGCCTCACGCGCACCACGGCCGTGCTCAACCCGCACCTCGCGCACACCTCGCCTGCCCCACCGCGCCTCGCGCACACCTCCCCTGCTCGGCCATCACCTCGCGCGACCAGCTCCTCGCGCACCAGCATACCCGTGCGCTCCGCCCAGCACGTCCGCATGCCCGCACGATCAGCTCGCCCGCACCCAGCGCCCAGCACGCCCGCGCGCCTGCACGCCACGCCCGCACGCTTGCTGCACCTAGCACGCCTGCGCGCACGACCAGCACGCCCGCACGCTCGCTGCGCCTAGCACGCCTGCACGACCAGCACTGCTGGCCCCCAGCGCCACCCGAACGCGCCCCCGCGCGCATGCCGCGCGCACGCACGCGCGCACCCCGCGCGTGACCCGTGCTGCTGCGCCGCTGAGCCGCTGCCGCTGCCATCCTGCCCCGAACAGACCCCCACTTGGTCCGAGCACCACCACCACCAACCCCCGGCCACCCTTGGCCTCCGACCACCCCAACCACCCCGGCAGCCCCTTAACCACCCTCCACACACCCAAAACCTCCCCTAACAAGCATCTAAACAAGAGAAGCAAGGGAAGGGAAGCTTACCCAAGCAAGAGAGGAGAAGAAGGGATCCGGGAGCTCCTTTCGCACCGAAGCTCCTCCCAACGGTCTCTACCAACTAGACCTCTTCCCACCTCCGAAATGGGTCCGGGCTGAGGAGAAGAGAGGGGGAAGGAGGGCAAAATTCGCCGAAAATCGGATTTGAAGTACCGTGCGTAGATCGGGACCCGATCTACACTTTTCGTGCTTTGGGTTTTTGGTTTTGAGGGTTTAAGGGCTCAAATGGAGAAGAGAGGGGGAGAGAGGGAAATCACGTCGGGAGATGATGAATAGTGTAGGATTTAGATTCTTTATATAGGGCGACTTAAAAACCCGGATACGCCCCGGAACTGCGAAATTTTTGCAAACGATGCCGGAATTCGATGAAATTTTCATGAGTGGCTTAAAATGGCACCAGGACACATAATATGCAGTTAGATTTTCAATCGGAGTCCTCTAGCTCAGACGATAGCTAACAGTCTGAAATTATGCGGTTCCGATCGAAAAACTAAAAATTTTAAAACTGCCAAAAATGCTCCAATGATTGCCAATAGGCCAAAAAGTGACACATATATAACATTCTCCCCCCCTTAGGAAATTTTGTCCTCAAAATAAATACAAGTACATCTAAGAAGGGAAAAGATGCGGATACGCGTCACGCATGGCGTCCTCGAGCTCCCAGGTGGCCTCGGCACCGGAACGGTGCTGCCATCGCACCTTGACCAGCTGGACGGTCCTGGTGCGGAGCCTCTTCTCGCGGCGGTCCATGATCTCAATCGGCTGCTCCACGAAAGACAAGTCCGGCTCGAAGACGAGCGGCTCGAACGGATGATGTGGGCAGGATCGTGGACGTATCGCCTCAGCTGCGAGACGTGGAAGACGTCATGGGCCTGAGCCAACTGTGGGGGCAGAGCTATGCGATAGGCCACCTCTCCAACTCGCTCGAGTATGAGGAAAGGCCCAATGAAACGCGGACTCAGCTTGCCCCGCACACCGAATCGGAAGATGCCCTTCATCGGGGACACCTTCAAGAACACATGATCACCGACCTCGAAGGAGAGCTCACGGCGACGGCGGTCGGCGTAGCTCTTCTGACGACTCTGAGCGACTCGGATACGCTCGCGGATCGTCTTCACCATCTCGGAGGTCTGGTGAATGATCTCTGGTCCCTCTAGCTGGCGCTCTCCGACCTCATCCCAACACAGGGGGGACCTGCAGCTGCGGCCATAAAGTGCCTCGTAGGGAGCCATCCGGATGCTCGAATGATAGCTGTTGTTGTAGGCAACTCCACCAACGGAAGGTGCCTCTCCCAACTGCCCCCAAAATCGAGCACACAGGCCCGCAGCATGTCCTCAAGGGTCTGGATCGTCCTCTCCGACTGGCCGTCCGTCTGAGGATGAAACGCGGTACTGAAGTGGAGGTTCGTACCAAGGGCGTGCTGGAGGCTACGCCAGAACCTCGAAGTGAAACGCGCGTCTCGATCAGAGATGATACTGACTGGAGTGCCATGGAGTCGGACAATCTCGGAGACGAATAACTGCGCCAGGGTGTCCAGAGAATCGGTGAGTCGGATGGGGAGGAAATGAGCAGACTTCGTCAGCCGGTCGACGATCACCCAGATGGCATCGCGACCCGAGCGTGACCTCGGCAAACCCGAGACGAAGTCCATAGTGATCTGCTCCCACTTCCACTGAGGGATCTCAATGGACTGCAGCTTCCCCGCAGGGCGCTGATGCTCCGACTTCACCTGCTGGCATACTAGGCATCGGGCAACAAATCTGGCAATATCTGTCTTCATCCCGCGCCACCAGTAGCCGCGACGAAGGCCCCTGTACATCTTCGTGCCTCCAGGGTGCACTGTGTACCTCGAGCGATGGGCCTCGTCCAGAATCTTCCGCCTCAGCTCTGCGTCGTCGGGGATGCACACTCGGCCTCTGAATCTCAGGATCCCGTCTGCACGAATCTGGTAGTCCTGACGCTCGCCCCGGGCGACGCCCTCAGAAAGGACTATGAAATGCGGGTCCTGAGCCTGAGCCGTGCGGATCTCGTCGAGAAGAACCGGCTGCACCACCAGCCTGGCCAGAAAGCCACCCGCAGGGGTCTCCCGAACACTGATCCAGCAAGCGGCCTCCTCCAGAAGCCTCCAACGACGGACAGCCATGTGGGCGGCCATGCCCAGGGGCTGTCTACTGAGCGCATCTGCAACGACATTCGCCTTACCCGGATGGTAAGCGATGTCACAGTCGTAGTCTGTCAGGAACTCAACCCAACGCCTCTGTCGCATGTTGAGCTCCGGCTGAGACTGCAGATACGTCAAGCTCTTATGATCAGTAAAGAGCTCGAACTCCTCTCCGTAGAGATAATGCCTCCACATCTTCAGCGCAAATATCGCAGCCAACTCAAGGTCATGGGTGGGGTAGTTCTGCTCATGGGGCTTCAACTGACGAGACGCGTAAGCCACCACCTTACCGTGCTGCATCAGGACGCAACCCACACCCAACTGCGATGCATCTGTGTATACTGCGAACCCACCGCTCCCAGATGGAAGGGTAAGAACTGGCGCTGAGGTGAGTCTTCGCTTCAGCTCCTGGAAGCTCTCCTCGCAAGAAGGGGACCACTCGAACCGAACGTCTTTCCGAGTGAGGCGGGTAAGAGGAACGGCTATCTTGGAGAAACCCTCCACAAACCTCCTATAATAACCCGCCAAGCCCAAGAAGCTACGAATCTCTGTGGGGTTCGACGGTCGACGCCAATTCGACACGGCGAGCGTCTTCTCCGGGTCCACAGCTATACCCTCACCGGAAATCACATGGCCCAGAAAGGCCATCCGCTCCAACCAGAACTCGCACTTGCTGAACTTGGCGAACAACTGATGTCCAGCCAGAGTCTCCAAAACAGTGCGGAGGTGGTGAGCGTGCTCCTCCAGACTCCTCGAGTACACCAATATGTCATCGATGAATACTACCACAAAGGAGTCGAGGAAGGGTCGAAATACCCGGTTCATCAGATCCATGAAGGCCGCCGGCGCGTTCGTCAACCCGAAAGGCAGTACTCTGAACTCGTAGTGCCCGTACCGGGTGCGAAAGGCCGTCTTCGGAATATCTGACTCCCGGATCTTCAACTGGTAGTACCCCGAGCGGAGATCGATCTTGGAAAAGACACACGCTCCCTGAAGCTGGTCAAACAGATCGTCGATCCGCGGCAACGGGTACTTGTTCTTCACTGTCCGCTTATTCAACTGCCTGTAATCAATACACAGCCGCAGTGAACCGTCCTTCTTCCGGACGAACAGGACAGGGGCTCCCCACGGAGACACACTCGGACGTGCGAAGCCCTTCTCCAGCAACTCCTCCAACTGCTCCTTCAGCACCCTCAGCTCTGCGGGAGCCATCCGGTACGGAGCCCTCGAAACCGGCTCGGTCCCCGGAAGCAGATTGATCTCAAACTCAATCGCGCGGTCCGGCGGTAATCCCGGAAGATCGTCGGGGAAAACCTCGGAAACTCTGCCACGACTGGAGTCTGACTGATATCTGCCCGCAGCGGTGCATCCTCCAGAGCAATATAAGCCAGAAAGCCCTCGCACCCACCCTGAAGGAGTCTCCACGCCTGCATGGACGACACGAACCCCAAAGGAGCTACGTCTCGATCGCCCACGTACTGGAAAGACCTCCGACCAGGAAGGTGGAACGACACCGACTTGGCGAAACAGTCGATGCTGGCATGACTAGCTGCAAGCCAATCCATCCCCAGGATGGCATCAAAATCCGACATCGCGAGCTCCACCAGCTCTACCGGAAACTCATGATCCGCGATCTCCACCGTGCACCCTCGGTACACAGAACTGAGGAGAATCCGGTCTCCCACGGGCAATGCTACCTCTAACACAGCATCTAGAGGAGCGGACGCCACACCCGTCCGTCTCGCGAAAGCGGGAGACACGAACGAGTGGGTGGCTCCAGAATCAAATAGCACATAAGCAGGAAGCTGGGAGATCTGAACAGTACCTCTACCACGCTGCCGGATGCCTGGGCCTCCTCTGCCGAAAGCGCTGCCACTCGGCCCTGACGAACTGAGGCTGAGGAGCAGGGGCACGCCTCGCCTGCTGCGCTGGCTGCCTCCTCTGATCAGCACGGCCACCCTGTGGCTGCTGCTGCTGACGCTGAGGCTGCTGCTGCGGCTGGCGCTGAGGCTGCTGCTGCTGCTGCTGGCGCTGCTGCTGAAACTGCTGCTGGAACGGCCGCTGCTGCAACTGCTGCTGCTAGGGCATCACTCTGGTCGGCCTGCGTCGGGGCAATTATACAGAATATGCCCGACGCGCTGACAGTGATAACAGCGCCTCGTCTCCGGTCGCCTCGACTGGACCGGCACGGCTGCGATGGGTGCTGGGCCTCGCGCTGGCACCACATCTGCTGGAAGAGAGGGAGCCGCTGACTGCTCGAAGCGGGCCCTCTTCTTCTTCCGCTGCCCTCTGTCCTGACCTCTGGGTGGCCTCTGGTCTGTCGACGGGGTCGGAGCCCGCACCTGGATCCCGAGGTCTCTCTCGACTGTCTTCGCCCGCGAGACCAAGTCGGAGAACCTCGTGAAAGCCTGGGAGGTGACGTGCACTCGGATGGCACTGCTGAGACCGAGCTCGAACCGACGGCACCTCGACACCTCGTCCATCGCCAGAGCTGGAGCGAACCTGGACAGCCTCGTGAACCGCGTGGAGTACTCAGCGACGGACATGGTGCCCTGAGTCAGCTGCTCAAACTCCCGCTCCACTATCTGTCGCGTCGAGAAGGGGAAATACTCCTCCAAGAAATATCCCCTGAATCCCGCCCAAGTGAGCTGCTCCAATCCCTCTGGGATGTCCACTGATCTAGTAGCCCACCACTCGGCGGCGCTACCCTTCAGCATAAATGCGGCCAGGGAGACCCGCTGGCGGTCTGTGCAAAGCATCGTCGAGAAGATGGTATCCACCTCCATCAACCATCTCTCGGGGGCAAGGGGGTCCTCCGTCTGTCCTCGGAACTCGGGAGGGTGGAGCTTCAGAAAGGCTGAGAGTCCACTCTGCTGGACCCTCGCTGCAGCCTCTAGCCCTGCCTCCCTCTCCTGAGGATCCTGAGCTCTGACCGCTGGAATCTCCACCACGGGAACTGGGGGTACATCTGGCACTACGGGTGGATCCGCCACCAGGGGAACCTGCGGAACTGCCTCGCGGGCCGCTCGCAGCTCCCGAATATCCCGTGCCTGCTCCGCCAACATCCTCGTCTGGGTCTCCACCATATCCGCTAACCGCGCAAACGCGCGCTCCCAGGCAGGAGGCTCCTGCGCTGGTCCTGACCTCTCGGCTGAGGACTCACCAATAGCATCCTCGACTCTGGCAGGTCCGGAGACCTCCAAGGGTCGAGAGGGACCACGTCCGCGTCGTCCTCTGCGAGGAGGCATATCAGCAACCTAAGAAAACCAGACACTAGGATCAGAATACGCATATAGAAATCCTAGGACTCATCTCTATGAAAAGGAAGACACTTGGCTCTGACAGGACCAGGCTCTGATACCAACTTTTGTCACGCCCCAGGGCGGCCGTCCCCGGGACGCGGCAAGTGTATATATGATATCAGTAACAGGAAATCAACAATATACCACAAATAATCACTAAAATGACAACACAGATAAAAGCAGGGCTGACATAATATATACACCAAATGCGGAAGCTAAAAGACTGAGTCTGTAGTATAGCTAAAATACATAATCATAAGTGCTGTGAGAGCCAACATGCCCATATATATACACAAATAAAATCCAAACATAATCCAACTAAGTGCCCAAGCACAGAACATATACGTACAACAGAAAGAAGGGTGCTGATGGCCTCAAAACTCGTGGGACGCGGCGCTACCCTCTTCCGGTGTAGTCGCTCGGGAAGCGCCTCCCTCAGAGATCACTGAAAGGACAATATGCGAGGGGTGAGCCACACGCTCAGTGAATAGCACAACCCATGCATACAGTTCATATTAACCACATTTAAGCAATTCATAAGCCACAAGTGGCATAATATCACAATCCGGGGGTTCGTTCATCGCCGAACCCCATACCCTCACCCTCACCCTCACCCTCAACAGGTGACCTAGGATGTTGGGACTTAGCGGGTTGATAATCATCCATACATAATCCTGTGGGTCGTCGCATCGCCGGCCCACCATACCCTCACCCTCACCTCTCAACAGGTGACCTAGGCTCTTGGGACTGACTAGGCTGTTGGTTACCCTTGGTCCACCGATAGTCTCTCCTCACTCCGCGGTTGTTTGGCCACTCCCATGTTCAGCACAGTCCTTCACAAAACAGGAGGCGCCTACTAATGGGAGCCCCTGCACGGGACAACCTGTCTAACGCTGAGGTAGTCTCTACACGGATCCGAAGGGAAACAGAACAGCCTATCCATCGCATATGATCCACTCGGATCCGCTGACAGCACATCTCTACGACTCTAATGTCTCGAATTCCTCAGAATTCCACCAGCGCGCATAACCAGGATGCGGGGAACATGCATTTATTAATCATAAAGGGGAAAAGAGACCTTGAGAGGGTAACCTGAGGTCCCGATGTAGGACATCCGACAACCAAACGAGGAACACGGAGTACCCTAACCCGGGTCTCAATGTTAACCTCGCAAGGCCCCCTTATATTCCCTAAGCATGCTATCTATTATTACAGTTCGCATTTAATTAAATAAACCAAACTAATAGGACGCATGCACAGGTCGGGCTTTCCTAGCATGATAGCGAGGTGGCAGGATGCACGGCTCATGCACAATCCTAAGGGTGCAAGTCCCTATCACACAATCTAGGGTGGCATGCAATTCTACACACACATCATGCATACATGGATTATATCAAGCAGTTAATACTAACTATAAGCCCCAGGGGAGGACGGTACACGCCCAAAGCATGTAGCGCCTCCCACACTGGGTTGGGTTGTCCCACTCACCGGAAATCGGGTCGACGCGCGACCGTCCGTCGAGATCTGCAAGACAGGGTATTAACTGGTTAGAATAAATCCACAATACCAATAATACACACATACACAATAACACCCAAAGATCCCAAATCAACACCCAACACCCCGGCAACCCCGCACGGCCACCCGACCGCCCGGGTGCACCGCCGCACTCAGCCCGCGCACCCCGCGCACCGCCGGCCCCTGCCCGCCGCTGGACACGCCGCCGCACCACCCCGGGCTCCGCGCATCCACTGCGCCCCCGCCGCCGTAGCCCGAGCGCCCCGAACACCTCGCGCCGCCCCGCGAGCACTGCGCACGGCCTCCCGCGCGCAGCGCCTCCCGACGCACACCTCCGCCGCCTCGCCGCGCCTCACGCGCACCACGGCCGTGCTCAACGCACCTCGCGCACACCTCGCCTGCCCCACCGCGCCTCGCGCACACCTCCCCTGCTCGGCCATCACCTCGCGCGACCAGCTCCTCGCGCACCAGCATACCCGTGCGCTCCGCCCAGCACGTCCGCATGCCCGCACGATCAGCTCGCCCGCACCCAGCGCCCAGCACGCCCGCGCGCCTGCACGACCAGCACGCCCGCGCGCCTGCACGACCAGCACGCCCGCACGCTTGCTGCGCCTAGCACGCCTGCGCGCCTGCACGACCAGCACGCCCGCACGCTCGCTGCGCCTAGCACGCCTGCACGCCTGCATGACCAGCACTGCTGGCCCCCAGCGCCACCCGAACGCACCCCTCCCGCGCGCATGCCCGCGTGCACCCCCGCGCGCGACCAGTGCTGCTGCGCCGCTGAGCCGCTGCCGCTGCCATCCTGCCCCGAAC
The DNA here is from genome assembly GCA_030737835.1 of Acorus gramineus. Classification (NCBI taxonomy): domain Eukaryota; kingdom Viridiplantae; phylum Streptophyta; class Magnoliopsida; order Acorales; family Acoraceae; genus Acorus; species Acorus gramineus. Next base: position 323,921 of record JAUJYN010000065.1, on the reverse strand, counting down.
AGACCCCCACTTTGTCCGAGCACCACCACCACCAACCCCCGGCCACCCTTGGCCTCCGACCTCCCCCAACCACCCCGGCAGCCCCTTAACCACCCTTCACACACCCAAAACCTCCCCTAACAAGCATCTAAACAAGAGAAGCAAGGGAAGGGAAACTTACCCAAAGCAAAGAGAGGAGAAGAAGGGATCCGGGAGCTCCTTTCGCACCGAAGCTCCTCCCCAACGGTCTCTACCAACTAGACCTCTTCCCACCTCCGAAATGGGTCCGGGCTGAGGAGAAGAGAGGGCGGAAGGAAGGGAAAAATTCACCGAAAATCGGATTTGAGAGTACCGGTGCGTAGATCGGGACCCGATCTACACTTTTCGTGCTTTGGGTTTTCGGTTTTGATGGGTTTAAGGGCCTCAAATGGGAGCTTTTAAGAGAGGGGGAGAGAGGGAAATCACGTCGGGAAGATGATGAATAGTGTAGGGAAGGGGGATTTAGATTTCATTTATATCGTGCGACTTAAAAACCCGGATACGCCCCGGAACTGTGAAATTTTTGCAAACGATGCCAGAATTCGATGAAATTTTCACGAGTGGCTTAAAATGGCACCAGGACACATAATATGCAGTTAGATTTTCAATCGGAGTCCTCTAGCTCAGACGATAGCTAACAGTCTGAAAATATGCGGTTCTGATCGAAAAACACTAAAAATTTTAAAACTGTTAAAAATGCTCTAATGATTGCCAATAGGCCAAAAAGTGACACATATATAACACTCCGTGTTCCTTGTTTGGTTGTCGGGGTGTCCTATATCGGGAACTCACGCTGCCCTCCCGAGTTTCTTTCCCCCAATGATATTCCACCCTTGCTAATTATTGTGTATGTTCCCCGCATATTGGTTATGCGCCTTAGAGGAATTCATGTCATTAGAATTGTAGAGATGTGTAGTCGGCGGATCGAGTGGATCATATGCGTATGGATAGGCTGTTCTGTCCCCTTTGTTGGATCTGGTAGAGACTGCCCCAGCGTTAGAAAGGTCGTCCCTTCCAAGGGTTCCCATCAGTAGGCGCCTCCTGATTTGGTTTCGGACTGTGCTGAAGTTGTGGGTGAAAGCCAAGCGGCCTACGGAGTGGAGGAGAGACTATCGGTGGACCAAGGGTGACCAACAGCCTAGTCAGTCCCAAAATCCTATGTCACCCATTGAAGGGTGAGGGTGAGGGTGTAGTGGGTTGGCGATGAACGACCCACTGGAGTTGTGATTGGATGATTATCAGTCCCAAAATCCTATGTCACCCATTGAAGGGTGAGGGTGAGGGTGTAGTGGGTTGGCGATTGAGCGACCCACTGGTTTGACTATTTGTTACCATTTTGTGGTTGTTAATAAGAGATTGTGGATTATAAAGATTGAATTGTGGTCAATATTGTCTGTGATGCATGGGTTGTGCTGTTCACTGAGCGTGTGGCTCACCCCTCGCATATTTTTCCCCAGTTGCCACTGAGCCGGAGCCGGAGGAGCAGTTGGAGCTTTCCGAGGGATTCCTTCAGTAGCGGAGCAGCGCTACGTTCCGCGAGTGCCAGAGGCTATCAGCATCCCTTCTTGACTGTATGTATTTTATTTCCGTGCTTGGCACGCGTCTGTATATATTCAGTTGTATTTGTGTATATTGGCTCTCACAGGACAGATGATTGAGTATCGAGTCTATAGTATGTTTATTTACAGATTCAGTCTTTTGCTTCCGCATTTGGTGTATATATCATGTCAGCCTCTTTGTTGCCTGTGTGTCATTCTGGTTGTTTGTGTATGATATATTATTGACCTCCTGTGTAGATTCTGATATTTTATATACACTTGCCGCGTCCCGGGGACGGCCGCCCTGGGGCGTGACATAAAACATCTCATGTTGGTCCCAGGTAAGAACAAATAATGAGAGTGGAGAAATTTGCACCTCCTTTCCCTTTTTTGCAGTGCGATCAATAACGGCGGGACCACAAACAGGTGGTCACCCTATACCGCACCACAACCGACAACAGTCGGTCGAGATCGAATCACACCATCAACACCACAAGGTTCCCCTCTGCAGTCGCGCATACCCAAGCATCTCCAACCCGAATATGTGGAACATCGACAAGAAAAAGAGGAAAACGTTCTGCGGATCAGCGTCCATGTCCTGATCGGCGGTCACCATGAGCCACGCAGAGATGATGCTCCAGTGTGAGTCAACACCACACCCTTGCCCAACACTAGTCCCCGACGATTACAGCTGCACCACCACGTCGAACGGACGGAATTCCCCCTCATCCGATGGATGCAGATTCATCATTCGTGGCGGATAACTTTCTTTTAAAAAAAAATTTTAAAGGAGAGAGTGAAGGGTGTCACGAGGAAGAGGAAGTGACGAAGAGATGCGACGCTAAAAATGAACGGCCAAACAATCCATTTGGGATGGGGATGGAATTTTAGAAATTGAGAAGGGTAAAACCATCAAATAAATGTTTTTTAAGGATTGGTACTTTTATAAGTACTATTTGTCATGTATGTGCAAATGCACATAGATAAAATGTAATATATGTAATGTCAAAAAAATTAGTTATTGTAACATTTTCATAATATTGATTTCAAATGTAAAAAATCTAGTGTTTATAGTTTATCCAATTAAATAATGAAAATAATAGTGTCAAACACAAATTCATAGACGAAAATGTTTGATAGGCATTTTTTCAAAAAAGAATATAGAAAAATGAAAAATTTGACAAAAAAATACAAGTACCAATAAAACAAACCACCCTTGTGAAGTATATTGGACCCATAAAAAAATGATCTAAACAAATGAAGCTAATGTTTATATATAATTGATCAATTCAAAATAATCAAATAATTCTAAACTTTTAGTGAGAGATTCAAACTAAATTAAAATTGTTTGTCTCACGTCAAAAATGAATCAATTGAGAGGATTACAATTCGAGATAAAGGTAAAAGTGAATCATAGAAGAAGAAAAAAAAAATTAAATAAATTATAGAAAAGAAAAATATTTAAGCAAAATCTTCTAAACATATATTTTTCACATCATCGTCTACTTGAAAAATAATATTAACATAAAAAATATTTTTTATTTGAAATTGATTTTAATTGTTTTTAAATATATATTAAATTTATTTTTTACACACACAAAGAAAATGATAATAACAAACACACCAGAAAAATAAAAGCTATTTCCTTGGCCTAGACAAGATTTTCTAACATGTTTGTTAAATGGAAACCAAAGTTATCTCCAAGCATCCCATTCTCCTTGAATGCTCGATTAGTCCTCAGTTCTAACTCTAGTCCCTATAAAGTCCAATAAGCGAATGGCGTAAAAATGCATATAGATTCTGAGAAAATGTATACCTTAGAGTTCCGTCTCTTAGTAGCTGCTTCTAAAACATCGAGTCGCACATTACCATTCGGATTTTGACATTATCGGATGTTCATCTACATGCCGAATGAAGTATTCCTACAATCAATTCAAAAACATGCCCTTAAGATAATAATAATCATAAAACAAACTACTTCATGAACATATAAATTTACATAATGCACTTCTACCCCTATGTTATAAACCATTTCATGAAACATTTAATCAAATAGCAGAGTTAACACTAACCTGAGAAGAATTTATGAAAACAACCTTGCATGAGAAAACACACAAAAAAACAAAGCGCAGACTATGTTTTTTTTTCTCTGTCCATCCAATGCATGACTAACTAAACTACCATCACTGGAGCATGATCAACTTCCACAGTCCATTTGAGATTTTTTTATGTCAATCATGTATTATTTGTCCTCTCTACAACACTTTGTTATCATGAATAACAATAAGTTAAGCATCTATTTAAAATCAACATCTTATCAATTAAAAGGGCCTGCAAGTGTTGTTTCAATGCTTTCATCAATATATATAATTCAAATTCCACTTGTTTAAACATTTTGCAAATGGCTTGGTCAATTAGTTGAAATCTACATGCAACAATCTCCCTGCAGATTGAACTTATTTGCAACTTCATGAAGCAATGAATAAGAATCTTCCTAATCAATGCAGATCATTTTCAACAGAAAGAATTATATAGATTGCATTGAAATGAAAGAATAACTCTCTTCCCAATATATAGTCTCATGCATAAATAGCTGATACATAATGTATGCTAGGAATCCAACCAAATATTCTACTTTAAAAAAAGAGTGGTGATATCCAGGCCCCAAAATATAAATCCTACTAACAAGCCCCATAAGATGTTGTCACCTTATTGATTGTTATTAGTTGACTTGTTGACTTTTTAAAAATGGTAAAATGGTAAAATACAAATATGCCCTTCATTAAAAATCTCTCTCATTAACCCAAATCCCCCATTTTCTCTATTCGGTTATTACCTTTCCATGTGAATCTTGAAATCCATTTAACCATTTCAAATTTTGAATTTTAAAATCCTTACCTAAATTACAATTGAACCTAAATTACACTAAAAAAGTTGGATATTTATTGAATTAGTTACATCAAATACTTTTATGAATTAGTTACATCAAATACTTTTATTAAATATTTACATCTCTCACAATGATTTGTTACATTTACATCAGAACTGTTACATTTACATAAATATAACAAACAATTTCATTTTCCTACCTAAATATTTTACATTCCATGCAATGTTTAAACAATTTAGAAACAGATTATATTTTCAATAGTCAGTTACATTTTATAGAAAATGTCAAACACTTTTTTTATTGTGTAATACATTTAACAAACATATGTATTTGACTGTTACAGTAATAAATGTAACAAATATAAATTACTATTTATATTGAAACAAATGCAATACACGAATGAATGTTACATTCATAAATGTAACAAATATAAATCAATACATGCATGCGGTTGACTGTTACATTTACGAATGTAACAAAAATAACACAGATTTGAAAAATTACATTGTCAACAATGTAGTAGTAACATCAAACAAACTACTCATATATAAAATGTAATGTACATTTAGATATTGAAACAAAAACAAATCAAAATGTAATAAATGACATTCAATACATGAAAAAAAATTGTGTTTAAATATTTAAAACAAAAGGTAAAACACAATTTTTTTACGAATCTAATAATGTCAAACCTGATCTGAGAGACATTGATGTGAGATCCAAATCGAAAAAAAAAAAAAACGATTTCGTGCCTTCTCCTTAAAAATAGAATTTTCGATTTGCTCCCATGTATTCTTCATAAACAAAATCAATTCCGTAATGCAAAACCTCCTCATTTCGCATACAAGACAGATTTTCAATTGTTTCATCAATAGTTTCTCCAGTCCCTCTCAAATATTATTGCAAGATTTTAAGAATCCATTAATGGTGAATAAATACAGAATTTTCAGAATTAAATGATACTCCACAATCATAGGGATACATGTTAAGGTAGTTATCAAGTAAAGGGTATAATAGACAATATACACTTGCCACATCATGGGGCCTGTGATGGGGCCTGAAAAATTGGGGCCTAGGAATCATTATTGTTAAAAAAAAACATAGTATTTTTTCTAAAAAAAAATAAAATAAATACACACTGTTACACATCCAAAAAGGAAGACAAGCATCCCAAATAAGTTTTCAACCAAAAACCACACTAAATTTTTTTTCGAATAGCTAATCCATCAAATGTCAATATGAATTTTTTTTTTCAAACAAAAACAAGTTGGAATGTTTGATTTGCAAGTAAATTAAATGTTTACCATGACTGCCTCTCAAATTTGATAATAAATTAATAAACAAAAAACCATCTCATCAAGCTTAGAAACAGGTAATCCAATTAAATCATTCTTCTGGCATCCACCAACTCCCTGCCCAAGGGGCATTTTTTGGTTTGTGGAATATCACAATGTCACTGAAAAAATGAAAATCTCTAAACAATACACCTTAATTAATTTTTCTCAAAGTAAATATACCCTAATTAATAGTTAACCAACGACACGAAATCAAGCAATAAACATGTACTATATAAGAAATCAAATCAACTTAAACTCCCTTGTCCATGCCATTGAAAGATAAAGGCAGGCCCCAATTTAGAAAAAAATTTCATAAGCTCCATTTCACAGATAAAAAAAGAGAGGAAGTGATAAATCATCAAAATCTACATAATAAATTTAGAAACAATTAAAGGCATTTATGGTTTCGATAAAAATCAAACTTTTGCGTGGAGAGAAGCAGTTTATATTTAAAAATTACTGATAAAAGAGATTCACAAAAATTTGTAAGCTATTTAACCCTCAGTTCCAATCTCACCAGAAATTAGAAATTAAAGTCTTGATTATATGGTGACTAAATGTAGTTTCAGTCCTATCCTTATAATCGATAAAAAGACATTCACACAACCGTAATGTTGCAGGCATCAAACATTTTGTCCAGTTTTTTTTTAATAGTGTTTATGTAGATTGTTGATTACTTTATAAACTAAAACTAATCCACACTAAAAATGACCTTATGAAGGCCCATGCTAATAAGAATATCAAAGAACCCAATAAACTTTGAAACCCCTTTAACCATAATGCCTTTATCCCCTTCGGACCATCAGCCTAGATTTGCTCCCTCTCCGGTAAAGCATTATCCAGATTTGTTAGTTTAATGTGACATTATTTATATGAACTCTTTGACTTTCACCATCTAGAAAACACATCATCATGATATAAAACAGAGGCCCAAAAATATTTGAAAAAACTATTCCACCAAAATATTTGCACTTGGTGATTGCGAATATATACCTAGAATAACTGGTGAGATACAAGCATGTCTTTTTGTAATTTGTCTCATCAAAATGCTCAGTCAATAGATCAATGCTTTCAACCTAGAATTAAATGATCTTTATTAGCACTGTGACAAACACATGCAAAATTATACGATAACAAATGAGAGATCAGAGTAAACTTCCGTCAAAACATCAACAGCTTCATGTTCAGCATTGTGCTGAAATATGAAAACAGATACATCAATAGTCCATATGATTGATAAATTATGCCCAGATTTTAATCGTAAGAATAAAGAAAAGTAAAATTTAGCCAAAAAATGGAAAATGAGATGAAGAAACCATTTAAATCCCTATTAACATGAAAAGTGCAGTATCAAGTTATCAACCCCTCAGAAGCTGACATTGAGGTTTACAAATGGCCTTTTTTCTTTTTTCTTTTTTTTAATTGAAGTACCAGCTCAACAGATAGTGTGTGACTAACAACATTACTATACAATAACAGAAACCGTCTGAGTATCAAAACACCTTACACCACCTTATCTCTGGTTGAGCCATTGAGCCAGTGTCGGACACACACCAAAGCCCACTGCTACATATTCTGTAATAGAAATATGCTAGAATCACCATAAATCATACAGAAACTCCTTCCATATCCAAATTGCATAAATCCTCAGTGCTGATAGTCAAAAGAAAATTTCACCTACTTCTTGAGTTCCTTTATTATGGGTCACATAATTTTATATATCAATAGCCTAAATAATGGAAAACAACATTTAGTCTTTATAGGAGGTTAACTATCCAAGGCTGCCATGGAAGTTCACATATTATTTAAAATTTTCATCTGTAACTTGGCAAAGCAATATCCACACATGCTAATTGAAAAATCACTACGAAATTTATTCATACTACTAATTATATTAATAATTTAATATGCCTCTCTCATTGCCACCTTAAGTTTTTCTAAATCACATTCTTTTCTATTCTTTTTTAGATATAATTTCATGAAGTGAGATCAAATGATATACACAACAGACATGGTATAACTTCATCTGAAATGCTCTGGTCCATCAAATCCATCATATCAACTCTTGGCCAGATGTTACGCTGTCAAGGGAGACAATAAGAAATGTTACACAATAATAAAAAAGGATGGCCAAAGACCCAAAAATCATTTAAATGTGATGTAAAATTCAATGTGAGACAAAAACAAAATAGGAACATGAAATGCTGATGTTTTAATCCCCACAGATATCTGGTTTATGGTGCACATAGACCCCTTAATGCAATAGCAGCTACCTTAAGAAGTCTATTACGAGTTCATCTGAAATGCTTAATCAAAGCCTAAACTTTAAAATGGTAGAACATGCTTTCGACCAGTCTAAGTTCAATGAATCCTGTTAGACCACAATTTCTTATAATGAAAATAAAACAATGTATAATACTCCAGTTTAAGTTTTTTATAAACAAAAAATGGTTACTTTAATAATATATTCATTAGCACAATCCACTCTGATGGAAGCATTGCATACTTTTGAAGCTAAATGAAAGAGACAGGGTGATATTTTGAATTGAGGAACATAGCATAAAATGTTGGCAAACATGCTGAAAGATTTCACTCCCTAACCTTTCGCATTATATACTCTCGGGAAATTCCTACTGCAAGGTTCCTGATTAAATAAACCAAATATTTTATAAATGAGTACAAGAATATTACGAATTACAAACAATTAACAAAAAGATTAAGTCTTGGCTATCACTCCTGCTAAGTAATAAAAAAGAAAGCAATGATTAGGGCATCCCTCCTTTTCTATGTGGTATTCATTAAGTGCTTAGTGCTTACCGTGCCTACATATTCATGATCACAGGAACCAACATCTTATGTTGTACCCAAAAGCTTATATTTCATACTCTCCGGTAAAGGCATCAAAAAAAAAAAAAGCGAAGAAGAACAAATTTAATTCAAACAAAAGTTCATAGGAACAACTAATTATCAAATAGACAAAAACAAACAAAGTGTGACAATTTGGCATATCCAAAATCTTATCCCTTCCCTGATTCTCTTCCCAGGAACAATAATTTAATTTTCACAATCAATCGAATGTGTAAATAACTATAAAAAAAATGAAATAATAATGGTGAAGCAAAAAAGTTTCAGATTAAATTACCTGATCTCTCATATAAATGGTCATTGCTAAAACTGACAGAATGTCAGCAAACTTCTTCTGCGACTTGTAAAACCAAACATTAAAACCTAATCACTAACAATTCAAAAAAAAAAGGAACAAAAGAAACAAAAATTATCACCTGTATATCTAAATCCTTTGTAAGCTTCTCAAAAAAGGGGCACAAAAATGAGTAATGGGGCTTTAAATACTTCAAAGGCTTCGGAATAGAAATCATCGAGCCTGTCGATGGACTGATTTCCTCCCAGTAAATGGCAAACGGAAAAACCAAGTCCTAAAACAAAATACAAATAATTGATGGGCTTGGGAAAGAGTTGAAGAAGAACAATCATTTTTTTCCCAATGATTAATGGGTTCGCCGGCTCGGGGAAGATGAAACATGGGTAGGGGAAGAGTTTTGAAAACAATAAATGATTTTGGTGATTAAATTATAATAAATAATTGATTGAATGTCACGACGTCTTTGGGTTTTGGGATTGATTGAGTTTTACAATTTGAGGTGTGAATGGGATGGCATTGAAGAAATGAATGCCTATTTTTATGTTAAAGAGCCTTTTGTATAGAAATATAGATATAAATAATAATGAGTAATGAATGTTAATTAAAAAAAATGAATAGGAACGTCATGCATCATGTGCAAGGAATAAGAATTTTTTCACATATATGTTATAACTTAATTTTTATAATTAAAATAGAGTATAAAATATATTAAAATAATATTTATATTTTAAATATCATTTTATTTTATATGCATCCCCTTTTTTTAATAATATTATGACATCCAATTTTAATTATACATTAATAAATATATTAATCTTATTTCAAAATATCATTTAATCTTATAAGCATCCCCTTCTCGTGATAATATTATGATATCTAATTTTAATTATAAATTAATAAATATATTAATCTAATTTCAGTTGGTATCTATAAATATTTAAACCACATATAATTTGTGTAAATTATTAACACGATTATATGATATAAATTTAAAAGATACGATAATAAAATGTATGTATTGAAATAAATTATGAATGAGATTCAAATGATGTGAATTTTCATAGCCAAATAGTTGTGACTAAAGTGATGTAAATGGATTGTAATGCGATTGAATGGATTGATAGGGATAAAATGGTCAAATGATAGATTTTTAGTTTAAGTGTCTTTTATACAGTAGTATATATATATATATAGATATAAAATAAAATATAAAATAAATAATATATATATATATATATATATATTAAAATCTATAGAATTTAATTTTTAGCCATTTCTATATATGATGAACACCAAAGCTTGTATGCAAATTGAAAATTAAAAATGAGAAGGCGCATAAATTCATATTAAAAATTAAAAAAAATTTAAATAGATATCATCATAACCTTTATATATATCATATAATCTATTTAAAATAAATAGCTCACAATAATAACAAAACACTAAAATTGATAGAATACAATTAAAAAAGTGATTCATTTTAATTATGAAAATATTTTTTACTCTATTTTGATATTGAAAATATTGAAATCAAAATATGTTTGAAAAAATAACATATTTAGTTTATTTGCAATATAAAAACTTCAAAATAACCATAATTTCTACAAAAGATTAACTCACCTTCCTAAGGTTAAAAAAAAATTTTAGAGAGAGAAGAAAAAAGAGAGAGATGATAGATCCATTTATCCAAATGAATGGGGATGACAATGAATGGGTATTCAATGTTGCATAAATAAATTTGAGGGTTTGTGGAATAGCATAAGCCATTGTCTCTAGAAGAAGATGAGGGGATTGAATGGAGAGCGGATGAATAATGAGGAGATTGAATGGAGGGTGGATGAATGAGAGTGGCCGTTTCATAGTTGGAGGTTGAAGGGTGTATTGAATTTTCATAATATAATTTGGAAATCTAAAATGAAGAGATTACATTAATATTTGATACCTTTTTTAATGTATCATCATGTCTTTGCATATGAAATGGGAATTTTTTTTTTTTGGAATAATATTTTGAATATATTTTCATTTTATAAGGATCCTCTTATCATAACAATATTATGATATTCAAATATGATTATAATAAAATAATAAACATATTAATATAATTTTAGTCGGCATATTAATGTAATTTAATCATAATTGATGTAAAGGAATTTTTTCATGGATAAGTCGGCATATGAATGTAATTTTATCATAGATGATGTAAATTATTAATATTATTTTATTATATATCTATAGTAGTCATCATATAAGTATGATGAAATGTGAAGCTTAAAATTTTAATGTGTCATGCATGATATGATGAAAATATGAATAAATTATGGATGAAATTACAATGATATGAATGGATTTTCATTGGATTAAATCTATCGTTGAGTTCACACAAAGCTCAAATTTGAATTTGTTCATTTTTATAGCAATAATTTTTTTTTTGTACCAGTATTTTATATGTTTGTTTTTTTATTGGATTGCATTTTTAATTACTGTGAATTATAAAAAAATTTGTTGGGTAGATCTTATTGACTATTGATTATTTGGGGCATTAATAGAGTAGAGAAATCCAAGTAAATAGTAAATGCTAATCAAATATGTGTGAATTAAATAAATGCTAATAGATGTGAATTACATTAATATTTGATACTTTTTTTTAAATGTGAATAGAAATGTAATTGAATAGAAATGTAAGGGTAAAATGAAAAAAAATGGTTGTCATTAAAGTGGTGTGAATGGACTATAATGGGATTGAATGAATTGACAAGGACAAAAAGGTCAAATGGCAAGTTTTTGGTTTAAAAGACTTTTATATAGTAATATAATATAGATAATATAGATTACATACATATACAGATATAGATATAGATAGATTTAGTAGGATTTTTTATTTATTGTTTGATTTATAAAATGATTTTATTGGGTTGGATGTTATTTTCATGGGTTCTAATACCATGACCACAAAATATGATCAATTTTTTAATCCAACACAATTTAAATTTAAACCAATAAAAAAGAAACATGTCATCCTATTATTTTTTTATACGATTTAAAAAGGATGAATTGTCTTATTTTAAATATTAACTTTACTCATATAAAATCAAATGGAGGCCACACAAGGATACTACCTGCGAATTCTGCGCTTCTGACATTGAAATAGTGGAGGATTTGTTTTGCTCATGCAGTATCTTATTGGGCTGGGCACTGCAACTCGGGTATGCATTCAGAAAATGGAGGATCTTTGGGGTCATATGGTGGCTGGTCTGAACTTGGGAGACGAGATTGTTCACGTCAAAATAGGAGTGCAATTTTGGTCAATTAAACCAAATTCGAACCAATCAAACTGATTTTTTTCAGGTTTGGGTCAATATTTTTATGTTTTGATTTGGATAGGAATTGAAAAAATAATAAACCGGTCTACATTGCTTTGGGTTTGGTTTTACTTTTAACAAAAACTGAATTAACCGAACCAAACCAAATTAAAATTTAAACACATGATTATTCATGATCATCATTCATTTAAATCATTCTTTTTAAATTATAAACTATATTGTTGTTATACCATTAATATTCATAAGAAATGAATATATTAATTTATACAATTAATCATAGCATCTTGATATTTATGTAAAGTTGTAAATCAACTCTCAAAAAACTCTAGCCAACCCATCAATTTTTAATGGTTCAGTTTGGTTCGGTTTAGTTCGGATTAACAAAAAAAATCGGTTTGGTTCGATTTTGGATTTTCGATAAGGGCTCGGTTCAGTTCGGTTTTCGTGTTGTATGTGAATATTGTTTGGTTGACTTTGGGTTCGCAAAAAACAGAACCAAACCAATTGAATTGCACCCCTACATCGCAAATCATCTTCCCTACAGTAGTTTGGAAAATCTAGCTAACCAGAACTGGCATGATATTCAAGAGAAACTATTTCTATATTGAAAATTTATGGAAAACCACGACTGGGCATAGTAGGATTTAGGGACTGGGGTTGCTCACTTGCAAGAGCACGGAGTGTGACTGTAGGGCTCAAAAATTAGACCCACCAACTGTGCTCCACGTAGCGAGGGCCCACGTCCTGGATATCCCACCATATGTGGATCCGGTCTGTCAACCCCTCTATATCCGGCGACCGAGTGTCAATCTAAGTCAGTATATTCATAATTCAATTTTTAAATGAAGGATAAAAAAATTTTAATTCTCTAAATCTACACATATATGTTAAATCTAGAGCTATCATATAACTAATTCTCTGATATCACAATAAATATTCTAGATGTGGATTTAATCATCAATTGATTCACATAATCCGAACTAATCATGTGTATTTATCAAGGGATAATCACAGCAGATCATGCAAATCTCTCAAATAACACATAACTGATTCCCTAAAATCTGAGATTCCCTCCCATCTATCTGATGAGAGGAGGATCCACTGAGGATTCTAGGGTTATATATTGTTATGTTTGTGTCACTTTTGAATTATTAAATATCATGTTTTTATTTCTTTTTATAGTTCAGCCGCTTAATTTAAAAATATAACCGCATATCGGTGATCCTAGTATCTGCTTTGACTTACCTGTAAATTTTCATCGCGTTCTGACATCGTTTTAAAAATTATACAGTTCCAAATGGTATCCGTGTTTAACTGTTACTAGGTTTTGGTTGGTTGTTTGATTGGGTGGGTGGTGACTCTAGGCAAGTATCACCCCATTCTCCAACCCTTAGTCCCTAAGTCTCCATTAGAGGTGAGTGTAAGGCTAAGTATACCCCCTCCTTATCTCATCACACCAAGCACATTTGTACATCTTTTGCCCCCATCTCACACTCAAAACCCTAAATTGAGTTTAATCTCTCTCTCTCCCCCTTTCATTCTCTCTAGGGCAGCCCCCTTTGTGTGTGATTTTTGGTGGTGCAAGTGAAGATGAAAAGAAGAAAATGAAGGAAGAATGAAAAGGATGGTGAGTATGTGTGTGAACCTTATATTTCCCCCCACCTCCCTCTTTTTCTCCATGGCATTCTTTTAACCTCATTGTTTGTTTTGGCTTATGTGAGGGTGTTGATCTAGTGGTGGTAATGGCTTTGCATGTGTGATGGATTGATTGCTTGTGGTGGTGGAATCCCTTGTGTGCATCCTTTTCCCCTCTTCTTCTCATGGTATGTTTGTTTCCCCTTTGTGTCATGTAAGTGTTTGTGTTTATGCTTCAATGAAGTATGAGTGTTGTTATCTAGTACTTTGGATGGTCAGCAAGGATGCATAGGTGTTGTTGTATGTGTTTTTTCCCTTTTCTTGTTGTTGGGAGTTTTGTGTTATAATATGGCAGATTTCTGTCATGTAACAATCCTTGTGAAACTAGTACTTAGAGACATATTTTTAGGATTGTGTCCTCATATGATATGATCATTCATATGTCTAGAATCTATTTATGAAATTTGGTGTCATAATATTATTTGTGTTGTAAGTTAGAACCTGATTTGCATGGACTGTTTAGATTCGCGTAGGAAATGACCAGTTTCTGAAAATATTTTATTTCAGCCATGTAAAGGTCAAATCAGATTATGATGTATTCACGGATTATGATCCTAACATTTCAGAGAATGTGTATGATTTATTTCAGAATTATTGGATGTGTATTTGGTTTTGTGGAGATTAAAGGTTAGTGCTGATTGTAGTATATGTACCAGTTTTATTTGATTGTGTGTCAAAGAGCTATTATGCATGATGTGAGAACCATCAAGAGTTAGTGTCTTCATGAAGTTGGCTTGTATGTGTGTCAGGAGACTTCATATTTTAATACTCAAAACAACTATTTTTAAAAAATCTATAAAAAAAAATCTTTTAACAATCACATAACCTATTCCAATTAGCAAGCCACAAAGACGGGAATGTCTCCTCTTTCTGGACAGGCACGGGGACGATTCTGGGGTGGGATGTAGGCCTCCACAGGAACCACCTCCCGATGATAGCGGCCGCTCAGCTGACCATGCTCACTGAATAACTCGCGGGGTGGAGTGACAAACTAGGCGGGGAAGAGGATCATATGTGTTGAAGACCCAAACCACGGGCGATTTCTCCGTGAAATCATGCTATGAGTGGATGCTCAAGGAGCTTCCCCCAGCCCTACTCACATGCCCGAAGGTGAAGCATATTTGGAACCTCAAGATTCCGTTCAAGGTCAAGTACTTCATGTGGATCCACTTCCAAGAATGCCTTTCTCACGAAGGTGTATTAGGCCAAATGGAGACCTGCCGAGCCAGTTGAATGTGCTTTATGCGGTGTGGTGCTCGAGATGATGGAACCCTTATTCTGTCAGTGATGGCCCAACAGATTTGGTCTATGGTGCAGGCCTCCATGTCAACTGGCACTTTCAACGACATTGAAGGGCTATGGATGGCAGGAAAAAACTTGTGGGGCATGGGTCACTACAAGTGTTTTGGGTGATTTGGAGGACTCGGGACGATGTGTGTATTCAAGAACTCGCGGGGTATACACGGAGAACATTTGGGAGGCGGTGGTGATTTACATCAAGGATTAGGCTTGTGGTATAGCAGGGGCAAGGGGGGCGTATTATCCTCTAGGGTTAAAGACATCTAAGTCCCTACAAACATGGAAAAACCCATATAAGTCTCTACTAAAATTGGGACAGACGTACGAGTCCCTGAAAACTCAGAAAAACCCAATTATCATCCCTGAGTTAAATTTTCATCCAAATTTAACGGAATATTCCTAGAATATTCCATCACATATAATTGTGTAGACATTGAAGTCCTTATAAACAGTCATAAACACAAATTAGTCATTGCAAAAGACAAAATTACCCCTGAAAGACTTTTGCATTAAATTGTGTACACATTGCAGTCCCTATAAACAATCATAAAGACAAATTAGTCATTGCAAAAGACAAAGTTGCCCCTGAAAGATTTTTACATTTAATTGGATAGACATTACAATCCTTATAAGTAATCGTAAAGACAAATTGGTTCATGTAAAGACAAAAATGCTTTTGAAGAATTTTTACATTTAATTGTGTAGAAATTGCAGTCTTTTAGAGGGTATTTAATTTTTAAATTGCAATGTCTGCACAATTAAATGTAAAAATCCTTCAAGGGTATTTTTGTCTTTTAGAGGGACCAATTTGTCTTTACGATTGTTTATAAGGACTGTAATGTCTATTCAATTACATGTAAAAGTCTTTTAAGGGCAATTTTATCTTTTGCGGGGACTAATTTGTCTTTATGATTATTTATAGGGACTACAATGTATACACAATGTAAAAGTCTTTTAGGGATAAGTTTATCTTTTGGAGGGACTAATTTGTCTTTATGACTGTTTATAAGGACTTCAATGTCTACACAATAATATGTAATGGAATATTCTAGGAATATTTCATTAAATTTGGATGGAAATTTAACTCAGGGATGATAATTGGGTTTTTCTGAGTTTTCAGGGACTCGTACGTCTGTCCCAATTTTAGTAGGGACTTATATGGGTTTTTCTATGTTTATAGGGACTTAAATGTCTTTAACCCTATCCTCTAATCATATTGTAATTAGAGAATGATGGTAGACTAGGCGGAAAGGGGGGTGGTCGATAGATAGCCCATCTACAGGCTCACCCTTTTCCATCTCATGTGGCCCATTTGCTACTTCTTGTTTTTCTTTATTTTACTTTATCTCTTCTCCTCTCATCCCCCATTCGGATTTGTAACCTTCACTTTGAAATATAAGAGCTAATAGCAATGTCTACCTTGTTTTTAAAAAAAGGTAAACATAAAATCTCATAATTTAAAATAACACAAATGACTTTGTTGCTTATAATTTTTAAACTTTCTCACCATTTGTAAAACTTTTCGAACTATCATTTAATTGAAAAATAGTATCAATATAAGAAATTACTTTTACTTGAAAGTGATTTTACATGTTCTTAAATTTTCTAAGTGTGCTATCAAAAAAATGTTAACATTATCAAAATTGTCATTCTTATTTATTTTATTTTTTATTTCTAACTTTTAAAGTTTTTTTCAATTTTTTAGTCATTTATATCTTATAAATATATTGCATAAAGATTTCTTTTTGTATAATATTGAACATATATAAGTTCCCAAAAAGATTTTATAAAGTTTTAGAAATATCAAAAAATATTTTATAACGAAAATTTTCATTTTTTTAGAATTTAACTCTTAATGGTATATTTAGATATACAAAAAAATAATAATAAACTTCATGGCCAAACAAAAAATATCTTATTATTTATTAATGTTCTTTAATTGATGTGTAAAATAATTAAATGTGCGATAATGCTTAAATAGTAGATAATATAAAGGTAATCAACTCATTTTACTTTCTAAAATTATTTATTTAAAAAAGGTAGAAATACTACCACGATTTAATTTCTGATTTCAAAGTAATATTAAAGAAAAATTGAACTAGTTTTATTTTTGATTTTTACCCTCCCATAAATTTAGTAATCACTCATACTCTTTATTCAAAATTTAAGCTTTCAAATCATATGTAAATAAATCATGAATATATTTTAAGATTTCATAATCAAATTTAAATAAATCATATCCATATATTGAAATTTTAATAATTTAAAATAAAAGATATTCACTAAATAATATTTATATATGATGCTATTTTTATTAAAAATATAAACATGACATAAAATTTTTAGTTCAATTATATATAGACATTTTATTTAGATTGTGTTATTAATATGAATATTACATATATTTAAATGCTCTTCAAAATTCAAATAACCCTATAAGTTGCCTAGTATCTATATAACCCTCCAACTTTTCCAGAAGCCCATATAAGTATATAACCCCCTAAAAACACATATATAAATCTAAATACCCCCCTGTCCGTTGACAGATAAAAAATATTATATGAATATTCTGTTTACTAAACTTTGACTAAAAACACAGTATTCTAAATTTTTTTGTACAATGTATTAAAAATGCAAAAAGTCTTCTGTAAATGACGATTTTATCCATTCGAATAAATTATAAAACCCTATCCAAAGAGGTAAAATCGTCATTTATATAAGATTTTTTGCATTTATAACACATTGTAGGGTGTTCTTGGTATACTTTGATTTCAATCATAGTTAACCAAACAAAATATTCTTCATATGTCAACAAAAATTTAACTCAGGGAATTATTTAAATTTATATATGTGTTTTCGTGAAATTATATGGACTTCAGAAAAAGTTACATAGAAGTTTAACCTAATTTATAATAACATGAGTACCACTAATAATAATACCAAAACGGTCATTAATAAGCGTTCATGTGCATGGATGAGTCCTAATTAAATGTTATTAAATTTCATCGTTGAGTTTATTCATGTATCAACATCTCACAACGGGGTATCAACATTTCATTGGAACTTAAGGCCATCGAACGAGGTACCTTGATCGGCATCTCGAAAGGGGTTGACGAGCTCTGGATTGAGTTTGACTCAACAACAGCCTTGGCTTAGTTACATGGCAGAGGAAGAATTCCGTGGACTGCATTGCGTTCCCTCAGACATATTCATTGCAATCTACTTCATTTCAGCGTTTGGAAAGCAACACACGTCAACAGAGAGGGTAATTCACCCGTTGACATGCTTTCAGCTCATCAATCAACCAGAGATGAAACCTTATTCCATCCTTATCAGTTATGGCCGGACATGGTTGAAGCTATTGAACAAGATAAAAGTATTGAGTCCCCAATGATCATAGCACAATGGTTCAGGGTTTAACGGTGTTACCGATAAGTCCTGGGTTCGAGTCTTGACGCTGACTTACCTACCTGTTTGTTAGCGATTATTTAAAAGAATTTTTGTGGGACCGGGTAAACAGACGGAGATAGTATTTTCAACTCGACCGTAAAGTCAGCCACGGGGTCTCTCCGCTATAAAAAAAAAAAAAGAAAAAAAGATAGAAGTATTGGAGAATGCACGAGAACGCGGTAGCCAATTGTTGAAATTGGCTGTGACCATGCAGTAACAGCCAAACACTTATTTTTCCTTTGCATTTCTGGATGATTGTAGTAGAACAGGGCCTTTCCTTCTCATGTGGGTGCTCACTATTTGTGATACCTATTGAGACATAGTTTCCCATTTTGTTTCTCTGTATAAAAACTGTGCATTTGTACAGGTTTTCATTCCCACAGTAGTACAACTCTTTGATTACCAAAAAAAAAAAAAAAAAAAATCTCACAACGGTGTCGATGGTGACGGAAAAAAAAGAAGAAGGGTGGCATTTGATGCATGTGATATGATCTAATCAACCCTTTCGAAAAACTTGGACCAAAAGAAATATATGTTCACATTTTGGCCAAGCTCTTTTATTTGACAAGTTAAATAATTGTCTAAGGTCTTCAGATGTATAAATGCTCTTAAATTATTTTTTTCTGTGGTGTGGACTGCAAGGAACAATGTCTCTTTTTATTTGAATTAAATAAAAATTTGAATATAAAAACTTAATAAGTAATTTTGTAACTCAAAAACTGAAAGAATGATTTTTAAGTAAAAAAATTTAATAATTTTAAAATTAAAATAAATATTATATAATCAATAATTAAATATAAAAAATTAGATTCAACATTATCGCTTCAAGCCTCACAGTATATTGAGCCGGCCTTGTTCACATTTCATGTTGGTCATTCTGGGTGGGTTTTGATTTTAAAATGTATACTTAGTTTAGTGAACCAGAAAAATTATCCAATGAGGGCTATTATTCACGGTTGTTTTTTTCAACTCCGTCGTATATATCCGTCAATATAAAATTATCAGAATATTTACTTACATTAACATGGTATATGTTTTGATAAAAATTTCATATTTTCGATAAATCAATCTATGCAATTCATTAAAGTATATGTTTCATTTTTTATAAAAGTATGTACCTCATTAGATGAGACATTATTTTTAAAAAATTTAAAACACGTGTAAACTGAAATTAGGGAATAAAAATTGAGCTATACATAACATAATCCATACAAAAATTAAAACGTGTAAAAGTGTGCGACTGCAAACATTGTTGAACCGTATCATTGCCATACGAAAAATGGAAAATGTTACTCAGTTTTTTTTTATTAACAAAAACTCAGACTAAATATGTTTTTTTTTTTTAATATAGTAAACATCATCTAATGAAGCATATGCTTTGATAAAAAATGTATATCTCTTAATTTTGAGTTGAATGAATCAATTTTTAATAAGTATAAAAAAATATTTAATGAGGTATATATAATATTTAACGAAATATATGCTTTATTAGATTTCTAACAAGTTATATAGGACTATATTTTTTATCGAGAAAAAAAAACTGTGTAGTAGTACATACGAGAATATGTACTTAATATGGAAGGCCCATAAAGATTAGTGGGCCCTTGTACCCCACGTCAAATAAGTTGGTGTTCGTCTCCCTGGTCCATAAAAAGCGCCCGTGTCCATTTCATGTTTGGAAAATGACACTTGTTACACTTAGTTTTTTTTACAATCCAATTTTATATACCTCATTAGATGATGTATATATTTCATTAAAAAAATTTTTTACACTTTTTAAAAATTAGTTCACTCAACTCGAAAAGGAGCGATATACACTTTTGATCAAAGTATATATTTAATTAGATGATGTTTATTATTTTATAAAAAAAAACATGTATGATTTGAATTTTGATTGATAAAAATGACTAACTAACTGTAACATTTTCCTTCTGAAAAGGATATCATAAAAAGTATCAGCACCCTTCCATGCTTTAATGGATTTGGCTCCGCGTTGACCCACAACCACCTGCCACAGACCTGGTACTTTTCATGCCAAGTTTGTTAAAGATGATTAAAGTAATGAATTAGTATAAGCTACGTAGTGGAGTACTGGTCATATATTATTATAGTAAAAGTTTCATGTGACAGGTCAATACATTACAAACTTTAATTTGCCTTTTAATTGGAGAAGCCTAACTTTTTTAAAGAAAAATTAAATAGGAGGATCATTTAATGGTCTAAGTGAAATATTAGAATTACATACATTCCTTAATTCATTGGTCAAAATTTGAAGCAAAGGACGTGTTGAATTAATATAAGAGCAGAACTCTAATATCTAATTCTTACAGTCATGTTTCATTGAAATCAGTTGCTTAGTTTTATTAGTAAATTATGTGAAGTGACTTCTGTTACACCATAATATTCAAACATAAACAAAGTCAATATAAATTGTAGTTAATGCTTGTAGTCATTAATAGTTGTGTTTACATGGTTCAATGTTCTTATTGAACAAAAATATCATTCAAAGTGAGAAAAAGGAAGAGAATGATTTACTTTCTTTTTCCAACTGAAAATGATTTTCAATGTGAGAAGATCAACAATTTTAGTTGTGAAGCAATTTCTTTTTATTTTTATTTTACAAAAATTTTTACTAAAAGAGCCTAAGTTGGAAAATTGGGATGGCTTAACTATTATAAAATATAAAAAAAGGAATTGTTTTTTTTTCTAAATGATAAATGAAGGAGTTGTTATATGCTTTGGACTCCAATTAACAATATATATTCTTTGGTAGATTAAGCACATAATTCTTTTTATAAAATTGGGTGCATATACATATGCTTCATTATTTATGAAGGTACACAAATGTTTTATTACATTAATTACACACTTTTAAAAAATCAAAACATTGAGGGCTACACAATCGATTGTCCATAACATTATCCAAATAAAAACTTCTATAATTTTTTCCTAAAAAAAAATATTTTACTTGATTTGTTTTGTAATTCACAACCATACTACTTCGTCCAAAAATCATATATTAGGCAGTTGAACATGGACCAACATTCATTGTGAAAGTCCAAGGTAATATTTTAATAGTGTGAAATTATAACTCTCGAATGCTAATTAATTCAGAGTGAAAACTACAACAAAATTTTGTTTATATAAATTCATTAAATTGAGAATGTCAAGAAATGTTGGGCAAATATATATATGTCATTACTCGTTTAGACCGACACTAATGCAGGTTGTTTCTCTGTAATTTTGTTGTTTTAAATGTTAGAGGTCATATATATAATGACTGGTTCTGCACTTCAAAGTTGATATTTCAACATTTCAGGTCATATTTTTCTGTTACATCCACGCAGGTTCATTTACATGGGAAACTTCTCCAACAGACTCTACAAAAAACCTTAGTTAATATATTTTAGGGATTTTTATTTTTAAGTATACGTAAACTATGTTATTTAGTGATCGATCACTCATTTCATGATATTTCTTTTTAAGTCTCCAACTTCAAACGCTATTTCGCTATTAGACTCTCCGACAAATGTCCATTTGTTTGAGCTAACGAATACTTAAAATTTCTAAATTACCTTTTAGAAAAATATTTATTTTTAAGTTCCTGTAAACTACGCTATTT
>JAUJYN010000065.1:259895-291592 GCA_030737835.1 Acorus gramineus | reverse complement strand
ATTTGTTAAATTAAATGCTAGCATATGTTTAATTGCATGCTTAGATAATATTATAGGAGGGGCCTTGCGAGGTCAACATTGAGACCCGTGCTAGGGTACTCCATGTTCCTTGTTTGGTTGTCGGGATGTCCTATATCGGGACCTCACGCTGCCCTCCCAAGGTTTCTTTCCCAATAATATTATACCCTTGTTATTATTATTATCTTATGTATTCCCCGCATCTTGGTTATGCGCGCTGGAGGAATTCTGAAGAATTCAAGACATTAGAGTTTGTTGAGATGTGTTGTCTGCGGATCCGAGTGGATCATATGCGATGGATAGGCTGTTCTGTTCCCTTCGTTGGATCTGTGTAGAGACTACCCCGGCGTTGGAAAGGTTGTCCCGTGCAGGGGCTCCCATCAGTAGGCACCTCCTGATTTGGGACGGACTGTGCTGAATGTGGGGGTGGCCAAACGGCCTACGGAGTGGGGAGAGACTATCGGTGGACCAAGGGTGACCATCAGCCTAGTCAGTCCCAATATCCTATGTCACCTATTGAGGGGTGAGGGTGAGGGTGTGGTGGGTTGGCGATGTAGCGACCCACTGGATTGTTAGTCCCAATATCCTATGTCACCTATTGAGGGGTGAGGGTGAGGGTGTAGTGGGTTGGCGATAGCGACCCACTAGTTTTGTGTAGTCAGTCCCAATATCCGTTGTCACCTATTGAGGGGTGAGGGTGAGGGTGAGGGTGTAGTGGGTTGGCGGTAGCGACCCACTGGATTGTTTAGTTGTTGCCATTTAGTGGCTTTTAATAATGAGATTGTGGATTAATAATATCTGGTTGTGGTTAATATAAGCTGTGATGCATGGGTTGTGCTGTTCACTGAGCGTGTGGCTCACCCCTCGCATAATTATTATTCTCCAGTGCTATCTGAGTCGGATCTGGAGGAGGAGCTCCCCGAGGGACTGCACCAGTAGCGGAGTAGCGCCACGTCCCGCGAGTTTCAGAGGCTATCAGCATCCTTTTGATTGTATGTATATATTTCCGTGCTTGGGCACCTAGTTTGGATTGTATTTGGACGTCATTGTATATATTGGCTCTCACAGGACATTTGATTGTGTATCGAGTCTGTACTATGTCTTTGAGTTACAGATTCAGTCTTTTAGCTTCCGCTATTTGTGTATATA
The DNA here is from genome assembly GCA_030737835.1 of Acorus gramineus. Taxonomy (NCBI): domain Eukaryota; kingdom Viridiplantae; phylum Streptophyta; class Magnoliopsida; order Acorales; family Acoraceae; genus Acorus; species Acorus gramineus. The sequence goes on along the minus strand of JAUJYN010000065.1, from coordinate 290,425 downwards.
TCATGTCAGCCCTGCTTTCGTCTATGTTGTCATTTTTAGCTGTTGTGTGAGTATGTTATTGACTTCCTGTATTGACTGCTGATATCTTATATACACTTGCCGCGTCCCAGGGACGCCCGGGGCGTGACAATACAACTCAATAAATATAATTCTTTCTACTAGTTGTTATATTCTTTCTAATAATAGTTAGTTATATTTCAAATAAAATTACATTTCCCAGTACACTGTAATAGTTAGTTACATTTGTTGAACATCTATATACACTAGTAACAACTTATAGTTAGTTACATTTACTACAAGGTCTCATTACGCATAGCAGTATTGTTAAAAAAAATCAAAATACATGTTGCTGATGAAATCCGAAAACACTCATCTAATTTTGTCAGCTATATTTCAATAACAAACATAAAAAAAAAATTTAATAATACATTTCAGATTTCTGTAAAAAAAAAGTTACTTTTGTTAATATTAAAAAAAACCCTAAAAAAAAAACCAAATCCTTGTGATGAACACCATCATCAAATACAACATACACATTTTGTGAAATACCAAAAAAATGTTTCGTACCCATTTTTTGGCTGTAGAAGAACCTTCAGATGAAATGTTTTGTTTCAAATCAATTTTTCAATGATATAATAGGTCTTCTTCAACGTTTTACACAAGAAGGGTTTTTTTTTTTTTTACTGATTTTTTCAATTCAAATTTGATATTTGAAAACCAACAAATCTTTTAATTGGATTTGAAATGTGAGAAGAACGGTTATCAGTGGAGAAAAAAAACGGAAAAAGAGAGAAAAACGTGGAAACAAGGGTGGGCATTAATTAAGGGTATTTTAGTATTTATTTTTTTGCCCTTTTATAAAAAGCAACTACACAGCCAATAAAATGTTGACACATCAAGGGGCCTGTAGGAGGGGCCTATATGCTGGGGCCTGTATAGCAAAGCTCTTATGTAAATGAGCAATTACAATATAATTAACTCAGTTGTCCAACACCTTCAGCCACACAAACCACAGCCGATCCCTTTGTCGCGATAAGATATTGTAAATGACTAAAAACACCTTGTGGACCATGTAATTCAAAGGGTACCTTAAAATCACATAATAAATTGTTCAAGTCCTAATTGAATTCGGGTTATTTATTTTACCATATCTGGATTTTTAGGACATTGATAAAAATCTTTCTAGAACTAGATGCTAAAATACAAAGTACAGCCCACAATGAAGAAAGATTGCACGATCAAACTACAATAATTTGCTTGCCATGCTCTTTTCAAATATAGTTTTGCTAAACAGGCCCAGCAAATAGGGCCCTCCCACAGGCCCCTTGATATGGACACATCTGATTGGTTGTGTAGTCTACTTTTGCAAAAGAGCAAAAATGAAAACTACTTTATTACCCCTAATTAAACCGAACCCGTCATTTCGTGTTTTCCCTCATTTTTCATTTTTTTCCACTCGCGTTCGTCCCTCTCGCTCAGTCAAACACATTCAGCCGATTATAGGGTTTAGAAAAAAAATTTGAATCGAAAATCAACACCAAAAAGACCCTTTTTTGTGAAACGTTGAACAAATCCTCAATGAAACTTGAAGAATCGGCTTGAAAATCTAATATTTCTTGTGGAGGTTTGAACTACAGCAAAAAAATGTGTATGAATCCATTTTGTTTTTGTAATTTCAGAAACCGTCTATGTTGTTTTTGAAGATCGTACGATTTTTTTTTCTAGGGATTTTTTTTTGTTCAAATAGATACATAATGTAACTAATTTTTTTTTACACAAAACTGAAATGTATGACTGCATTTTGTTTTTGTTTGTTATGAAAATGTATCTAATAAAAAAAATTACTGTAAACAGATTTCAGTTACATATACTTCGATTTTGATTAATATTTGATATCGAAATGTAACTATCAGCAAATGTAACTAACAATGATAATGTAATTTTTTTCCCCTCATACTACTGATGGTTACTGATGGTGACCATAGTCCATATCGCACCCGATATATTATTTTTGTAAGGTCAAGGCAAGTATATTAACATGTTTCTTTATTTCAATTACATGTACTTCCATTTTGGTTAATAGTTCATATGGGTAATGTAAACGTCTAATGAATGTAACTAACTTTAAGGAGTTAGTGGCGTATAATCATAAAATGTAACTGACTATAACAAAGTATTGCTCAATGTAAATGTTTTTTTTCCAGTTTGTTTACTATTACTACTATGTTGAGGTGACTGTATTTCTAATGTAAAAGACTGACATTAACTCTTCAGCAAATGTAACTAACTATTACAAAAATTATTTGTGTTGAGCTATGTAATGATAATGTCACTTTCAGAATGTAACTTGATTGGCAATGTCACTGTATTCTGTACATTTAGATAAAATATATTTTATCTTGAAATGATTTATAATTCTCTATCAATATATGTTCTTGTTGTTACTGGTATGATGTGTTTGTCTTGCATAAAAAGATTTCTGGAATGCAACTAACATAGATATATTTTATCTTGAAATGATTCAAAACATAGGTGATCGATGCTTTACAAAAATTTTGTATGAGGAACAAGGTCCACCTTCCCAAAATAATAACTCATCATTTTCATGTTAGCCAACATATCACAAGCACTTCTGAATGAAAAACAAATACATATGTTTCAATCCCTTGTGAAGGACAAGGTAGATTTGGCTTTACATCGATACATACACTTCCCTTTGCACAATCAGAGCCACTGGACCTTGGTTGTGTATGATGTCAAGGAAAACACATGGAGACACTACAATTCATTGTGTCCAAGCTGTTAAGAAGACGACACACATCTACAATTGGTCCTGCAATTGGTAACTATTTTATTTGTTGCAATTATATATTTTAAATTTAAAATATACAATTCTGATACTATGTTTTTGAAATGTAACTGATCATATATTAATGTAACTTAAATGTTTATAGAGAACCGAATTTCTGAAGTGTTTTGACTGGATCAAGGAGGACAACATCATATCAGTCAAGGATTCTCTTCAACAACCAGATTTTACGTAAGTATAATAATTATAAAACTTGTTATAGATAAGATAGAACTCAAAAAATAGCATTAACATAATGCATCTTATTTTAAAATGCAGGATGGACTGTGGAACAGTTATCATTGAGATTATGAGATTGCATGTTCATCATGCAGAATTACCAACTACCATGAGTAGGAGTTCATTGAGGTTCATCAGATCACGCCTCATCAAAACATTCCTCAATGACGAGCCCAGGACATTTACCGAAGAGGATCACAGGGTTTTTACAATGCATTATGATGACTGATTTAGGGTGTTTTGTGAAGTTCAAGTGATAAAATTTTGACATGTATAGAGATGAAACAAGACAGGTTCAAGTTTATGTTGGTGTTTTTAATTTCAGTTACTTTTTGTAATGTTGAAGAATGTGTAGCCAAAAACATTGGTTGATTATTGGTAGTACACTGTTTCTGGTTTGCAGAACATGTATTTGTTGAACAGATTTTATCTGAAAATGTAACTACTTGTGTGCATATTGTAACTAAAAATATAAACAAATGTAACTGATATTCAGCTAATAGTAACTCACTTCCACGAAAATGTAACTAAGAAACTGATAAATGTAACTAACAAAAACATTAAAAAGCATCCATGAAAAGTTACATAAACATGGAAATTCTATACAACAGGACTTGGGGACATAAACAAGAAATCAAAACCCGGCTGTAATGCCCCCGTACCCAAGACTCTGTTTTGACGCTCGAATACGGTACATTACCATGAATTTTCTCGATAAAACACGGGTCATATTATTTTTTTTGAAAGACAAGCAAAAGAGATTTATTTAATCATACCAAATCATAAACCATAACCAGGATCTAAACATGACTTATCCTAAACACAGATGATTACACAAAATAGTTTTAACATAAACATCCATCTGTTTTTGCTGGAAGGGACAAAGGAAACTACATGCCAAGAAAAGGCTTATTCAACCACCTAATGCAACGGGAGATAACGAGCAAACTAAAACCATCACCACCGAGATCGACGATCACCAATGGCTACTCTGAAAGATTGGGAAAAGGAGGGGTGAGCTACCACACGCTCAGTGAATGGACCTTTAGGTCCCAATAATACAGTATATCTCAAATAATAATCTTTAATAAGATATCTCGAGAACAATTTGCAAGATACAAAAAAATGCTATTTACAATTACGATAATTTTCCAATAAATCAACTTAATAAAATCTCATTTCTGTATACATGCCTCAAATCCAGTCAAAGCATATGATGCGTATGAATGCAATGGACACACATGCCCATATCCCATGGCACCTAGCCATCTACAGCACCTAGTCGCAAGGATTTCACACAAGAAATCGTGTCACCTAGACACATGTCATCTAGACTTGGGTCCATTCTGAACCTGTAGTCACCTAGACTAATGCCACCTAGGCTACATCACCTAGACAAATGCGATACATGCATGATCAACACATATTTTTATTTCAATAATATGCATGCGACAGTTTTCAAAATAATAACATTTTCAATACAATACTTAATAAGGCATTAGCCTATATTATAAGACATGCTCGAGTTTATACATAAAATAGCATTTGAAAGTCATTGATAAAATCCTTCAAAACTACATAGGAGACTAGACCCACTCACCTTAGGTCCAATAGATGCGAAACAAACTTCAGTAGGTCTAAGGCAACCTAACCCGACCTGAAATGATACGAATCGATCACAAAATGTGCAAATAATACGGGACCTGATGGTACCCGTACTCAGAGGACCCGACAGCTCTCGGCAGAACCGTCCAAAGACAGGCCGATGGCTCCTCCCGGGACTGTCCGAAACAAACCCGACGGCTCCTACTAGGGCCGATCCTAACAAACCGACGGCTCTATTGGGAGCCGTCCCGAACATGCCCGACGGCTCCTACAGGGGCCGTCCCGGGGCAGAAGCACGAAACCCTAACATTATTATTTTTTTTGTAAATTATTTTAAAGCATTCTACCATTGAAAACAAAACACGAGTCGTTCCAAAACAACGTAAAAACAGTGAGAATCTCGTATTGAAATCAAATCATGCATTCGAGAAATCGATTTAAAATAGAACAAGGATTCATTTAAAACATCTTCGAAAAACCCTAGATCTATCATAGGTACAAATACGAATATGGATCTACGTTCAAATTTTCAAAACTCATGGAAACACGATATTGATTTGGATCTATGCATATAGAAGCCGAAACATTCTTTAAAAGATCTTAAAACATGATTTCTTCTTTAAATGAACTAACCTAATCATGGTGTCTACCTAAGCGTATTTATCTTCACATGAAAACTTACAACCCATCTTAAAAGCATGATCATATCATAGTTATAACATTAAATCCGAAAATCATCTAAACCCCATTGAGGTTATGAGGAAATCCAATAAGAAAACCTAAGAAATCTTAAACTCCAAGTATATGCATTGAGGTTCAATATCATCATCAAAAACATGTAAAGACTTCACAAAAGCATTGACAAATCCTTGGTATAATACAAGACCCTAAATCATATCAAGACAAGAAGAAAACTTATTCTTTTTGTTTGAAAACCTTTAAAACGAGATCATATATTAAAGACTTCTAAAGAGATTACTATCCATCAACAACTCTTTAGAAAAACTCACCAAAACCTCGTCCAAACTTCCTTCCCAAGCCTCCTCACAAAAGCGCCAAAGAGAAGAAGAAGAAAAGAAAAATTTTGGGTTTGGTGTTTCAATGCAAAGGAGAGAGAAAGAGGGGTTTACAAACCTCACACACGCATAGGGACAAGAATACGACACCATCAATCATGAATAACCACATTAAATGCCATTGTTCCTTCAAAAAATGACTGAAATTTTGAAATCAAATTTTTGCCCAGATCGAAGGCTCTTATTGAGCCCGTCGCTCAATCACCCAACGGCTCTACCCGATCCGTCGCCCATGTGCCTGACGGCACCTATAAGATCCATCAGACACTGTCCGACTCCCTACTACGGTTTGGTCCATAACTTGGCCTATACGCATCCGATTTACGATCCCTAAGAAGCGTTGGAAAGCCAACAAAACAAGGAAATCTAATCATTCCAAATTATAAAAATTTGGAACACTAAACACTCCACAAAATAGGCTAACTAGGTCTTAAAAGTCACAGTCGTTACATCATTTCCCCCTTAAAGGAATTTAGTCCCTAAATTCATGGCATACCTGAGGAAGATGCAAACAACGACGGATACTTTTCTCGCATCTCTTCTTCGCATTCCCAAGTCATTTCGGGCGCTCCTGAATGATATTGCCACTGCACTTTGACCAACGGAATGGTCTTGTTGGGCAAGATCTGCTCCTTCAGATCTAAAATTTTCACTGGTTGCTCGACAAAGAGATAAGTCCTTCTGCACTTGAACTAAGTCCGGTTCGATGACGTGAGAAGGATCATGCACATAGTTTCTCAGCATCGACACATGAAATACATTGTGCAAACGATCCAACTGTGGCGATAACGCTAAGCGGTACGCCACTGGTCCAACCTTCTCAAGAACTTTGAATGGTCCAATGAAACGTGGATTTAGTTTTCCTCATTGACCGAATCGAATCACACCTTTGGATGGAGATACTTTCAGAAACACGTGATCTCCTACCGCGAACTCCAACTCCTGCCTTCAATTGTCGACGTAGCTTTTCTGTCTGCTTTGCGCTTGTCGGTATCGGATTTCGGGGAAAAGGGGAGAAAAGGGAGGGGGGCCTCTCTCTACCTCCCTCCTCAGTCCTCCGGTGGTGGTTGTGCGTGTGTGGGGGTTCTTCGGAGGCTCGGATCCGGAGGGCTGCGCCTTGGCAGGCTTGATCGAATCGTCTCCCAGAAGAGGTGGTGGGTTGGTTGTTCGTTCCTGGCTAAGGCGGCCGACGGGGCCTCAGGAGGATTCAGGGGTTGTTGTGATCGCCACCTGCTTTTCTCAAAAAGCGGGAAAAGTTGAGGGTGAATTTGATCGCCTTTGTGGGGAGTTTGTGGGGTCTCCGCTCTGAGACATGGATATGCCATACACATAGGTGAAGACAAGGATCCTTTTCTGCTTCGGGAACCTGACTAGAGGAGAATTGGGAAAGAGGTGGGGTAGGAAGGGCCGCCTAGTTGTACTTAGCCGCCTGGTGGGGGGCGGCTAATTGTGAGTAGCCGCCTGGTGTCTGGTTCAATTTGGGCAGAACCTGGGTAGGGTTTAGATTTGGTTTTGGCAGATGTTAAACTGGGTTTAACCTGAGTTTTGGAGAGTGATTTGGTGTAGGAAATGAGTTTGTCTCTCACTTTCTCTCTCATGGGTTTTTGAAGTGGTGGTGTGGGGGGTATAGGCTTGATGATTGGGAATGTGGGTTGTTGTGTGTTATTGATGTTTTTTTATTATGAATAAATGCTTAGAGACCCCCCTATTTATAGTAAAAGGGGTGTAGGGGAGTGTTCACTGGACAATAGATCAAAATGGATAATAAGGTGCTTGATTTGACCTTCCATTAGATATTTGTTCTTTGACGATGTCTAGGAGAGGGGGGGCTAGTTGTGTTTAGCCGCCCAATGAGGGGAGGGGCTACTCTCAGGTAGCCGCCCCGATCATAACCTGCCAAACGTCCCATCTCTGACAAGCGGTGGTTTGGGTCGGTTACTAAGGTTGAACCGGCTGATATGGGGTGGCTAAAAGGGACAATCCGCCGCAATCATGCTTGCTTTATGTCCCATCTAGGAAGGCGGTTTGGGGTCCGTTTGGGGGAGCGGCTAATTGAAACTAACCGCCTGGTATGGGCCGGCTACTCTCAAGTAGCTGCCCATGCCCAGGTCTTAGATTTTTCTAAGTGTGGGTCTTACATTTTTCTAAGAAAATGTAACTGATATTCAGCTAATAGCAACTCACGTCCATGAAAATGTAACTAAGAAACTTATAAATATAACTGACAAAAACATTAAAAAGCATCCATGAAAAGTTACATAAACAGGGGAATTCTATACAAAAGGACTTAGGGACATAAACAAGAAATCAAAACCCGACATCTCCAGCGACTTCACAAGCATTCCGCAAGTTACAACCTTCAAAATTTGTCACTATCCTCTTCCTCGATTTGTAAACCTTAGCTACCTTCCTCTTCGTCGGAGGAGACCCTTTGCTACGTCCTGACATACACTCCAACCAAGCTTTGAAAAGTCAAATATATGTTGCAGTATTTTCATTCGATAGTAAACCGCATCCAAACAGAAAAGATTGACCGTGATGATTTAAACCAACAAATAGAGCAAATGGCATGTCATACTTGTTCGTAAGATACGTTGAATCAAATGAAATGATGTCTGAAAATGACTCATACAGAGCTCTTGACCTTGCATCAGCCCAAAAAATATTCCTCACCCTTAAGTTGTTATCAAAATCTACAACGTGAAAAAAATTAGGATTCCTCTTCTATATGCGAACAAAATAACCACAAATAGCTTGAGCATCTCCCCCTCCAAGCCTCGCCAATCTCGATCATGATATATAATTCCTAGCGTCCTTCTCCTCATATGTCATGCAATCAAAACCACCAGCATTTATAACAAGAGAATTGAAACTTTTTGACATTCTAATTCCAGCCTAATCATTTAGATCTAATACTCTTTTTGATAGCGGATCAAGCTTACGATGGCAAGCAAAATGACAAGCTTTAAGTAGACTCAAGTGATGGTTATGTTCTAGAATTACTTTAGATATCAAAAACAACTCGCCATCCTTAACATTGACATTAATCCTAGCTCCACATCCAGTCTTCATAGAAGACTTGACATTAAAATAATTCTTTCCATTTGAAACATGCTTCCCCCGATAACATGATAGAGAAAAATACCTCTATTCCAGTTTCATCCTTTTTCCCGTGGATCATTACAATGCCAAAACCTTCACTACGAGCAAAATTATTATAAAACAAATGGACATCTTCTTCTGTATCAAAAGTCATTCCAACACTTGGAGCAATTGCTTCTACAGATTCCTGCTCAACTTCAACAATAAAATCTTTCTGCGAACTGCCATTCTCAGACAATGTAACTAAGTCCCCTTTATTTTCTACATTGAAATGCAAAAAATTATAAAATAAAAATAAAGTACTGTTATAATGACAAGAAATCAGATAAACATAAAAATTTAAAAACAAATTATAAGCTAATAGTTACACTAAAGATCATATTAAGAGTCGTTCATATTTTGGAATGCATCTTTGTTTCACAATTACATTGTTCTTAAAGTTAGTTACATTGTCAATGTAACTAGTTTCACTTATATTTAAAAACATTTAATAAAGTAGTTACATTTGCAAAAAAAATGTGACAAAAATAAAAAAAATACAAAAAGGAAAGACAAAAAAAGAGATATATATGTAACTAAGATTCAACAAGTTAAACAACTCATGTTCCACATTCACAACCACATTTCACGTAAAAAAAAACCATAATTAACATATAAATCTAAAAAAAATTGAAAAAATACAAACAAAAAGCACTAAACCTGAATCCGAGACATTTCAAATGACATCCTAAAGATTTCAATGATATTATCACAATCAGAGTATGAAATGATGATTCTGAAAGGCTTGAAAAAAACACCCACTACTATGAATTGACGATTCAAAAGTGGTTCTACAAAAAAGGAAAAAATATAATTCAATGCCCCAATATGATTTTCCAAAACTAATTACCATGCTATTTTTTCTAACCGCCCCATTAATTTCGGTCAGCACTAGCAAAACACTCCAGGGGTATTAAAGGTATTCCAAACCATGCCATGTCATGGGGCTTGTGAGGGGCCTACGAATTGGGACTTGTCAATCATTTTCCTTTCAAATATCAAACCGAATATCGTAATCATCAAAAGATTGTTGTGTCCACTCTATAGAATGCAATATGTTCGTTCTTCTAATAAACAAAGGTTTTATGATTAGAAAAAGTAACATTATACTTGATGGTTTTTAAAATTTTATAGTATCTGTATCATATATAACATCCATGTCAGACATGTCAATGTTAGTAATAAAATCCAAATGTGTATCTAGGGATTGTAAATTTTTGAAGAAAAAGTAAGAAATTATAAAATTCATATGTGCAATACCTATCTGATGGATCTCTACTAGGCATCTCAACATAGATCATGATCACATATAATCTGCAAAAATGTGAGCTTGCAGTCATGCAGAACTGATTGACAAACTCCGGAATGATGACAATGAAATAAAGACAACTTCATTATCATTAAAGTTTTAGAGTGAAGTCAGAACATTTAGAAGATTTATAAGAAGTATATAATTACATGCTCACAATATATTAGAACAAATAAAATAATCAATAAAATAGAGTTGTTATAATATCTCGAACTGAAGATGTTTAAATCATAAATTATCAAGTCTTGTCATCATGATTGGTGTGCATTGAACAACAAAGGCACCAAGAAACGCAAATAATGTGTTATGCTGACTAACATTTAATTTTTAATTTTGATCAATTTATATATATTTCATTTTTTACTTGTGGAATGGTATAAATCAGGCAATAAGTTCCACACAGTTTCTTAGACCACAGTGGCAAGTATGACATCAATTTGAAGGTTATCTCATAGTTGATTAGTCTAAGCTTCATCCTTTTATTAAAAGGACATTAAAGTGACTATTCAAATCACACAGGACTCAAAGATAAGAAGGTTCAGATTTTGCCTTTTACATATTAGCTCACATTGAAGATGATGGCTGAAATCCAGCCCCACCACCTCTTCTAAGATGGAAATATGTGAGCTTGAACAAGACTCACCACCAAAAAACCTGCTGAAATCACTCAAAAGAAGATGAAACAGCATTCAAGCAAAACACACACACCAAAAGTGTCTCTGTCTTTTTTTTTTTTATGGTGAACATATATACCATCTCCCATGTTTTTACTTCTTATGTATATTCACCTTTTGAGTTTACAAAAAATATGTGGATAGCAAGTAAATACACATCACATCTTGACTATCTAACTTTACTACAAAAAAAAATAATCAAACTACCCAACAAAAAACAAAATAGTCAAATTCTTAGCTTACATTCTAACACTTCTCCTTAAGCTAGACTTTATCTATGGTTTGTATACCATTCATTCTTTTCACTCTTTCAAACTGCATACCTCCCAAGGGCTTAGTAAACATATCAGCTGCTTGTTGTTCAGATGAACAAAACTGAATCTGAATCTCACCTTCTTCAACTAGATCTCTAATAAAATGATATTGGATCTTGATATGCTTACTTCTTCCATGAGAAACAAGGTCTTTGGTGAGTGCAATTACTGATTTGTTATCACAAAATATAGTGTCTGCTCCTTCAATTGAATGATGTAGAAACTTTAATATACATTTCAACCAAACTGCTTGACATGCTACATGAGATGCTGCTACATATTCAACTTCAGCAATTGATCTAGCAACAATGGATTGTTTCTTTGATGACCATGAGATTGCACCAGATCCAATATTGAATGTGTACCCAGAAGTACTTTTTCTATCTTCAACACTTCCACCCAATCATTATCTGTGCATCCAACTAGATTTGGATCTTTTACTTTATGATAGTGAATGACATGGTTCAATGTACCTTTAATGTATCTCAACACCCTTTTTCCCTCCTTCCAGTGACTCAACTTTGGCTCTTCCATAAACCTGCTCAAAATTCCAACTGAATACACAATATCTGGCCTTGTTGCAGTTAAGTACCTTAAGCTTCCAACTAGCTAACGATAAAGTGTCTAATTGACACCCGTTTCTCCTTCAGATTTGCTAAGCTTTAAACCTTGCAACATTGGAGTACATACTGGCTTGTAGTGTTCCATCTTGAACCGCTTCAGAATTTCTTTAGCATACATCATTTGAGAAATGAAAATGCCATCTTCACTTTGACAAACCTCTATGCCAACAAAATAATGCATCAACCCCAAGTCACTCATTTCAAATTCTGGCATCATCTCAATTTTAAATGTTTCAAACATCCTTATGTTACTTTATGTGAAGACTAGATCATCCACATACAAGCACACTATGAGTACATCACCTTCTTTGTTTGTTTTTATGTACAAAGTATTCTCATAAGGACATTTCACAAATCCAGCCTTCTTGAAATATGTATTAATTTTGCTATACCATGCTCTTGGAGCTTGTTTCAAGCCATATAGCGCCTTTTTCAGCCGGTAAACTTTGTGTTCCTTTCCTTTCTTCACATAACCAAGGGGTTGCTCAATATATATCTCCTCCTTTAGATCACCATTTAGAAAAGCTGATTTGACATCCATTTGATATACCTTCCACTTGTTTTGGGCAGCTAATGATAAGACAACTCTAATGGTGTCTAACCGAGCAACAGGAGCAAACACTTCTTAGAAATCAATGCCTTGTTTCTGTTTATAGCCTTTTGGGACAAGCCTTGCTTTGTACCGGCAAACCTTCCCTTCAACATTCAATTTCTTCTTGTATACCCATTTAACACCAATGGGTTCATGTTCTTTGGGCAAGTCACACAATTCCCATGTCTTATTCCTTTCAATGGACTGAATTTCTTCTTTCATTGCTTGCACCCACCTCTCATCTTTCATGGCATTTTCAAATGAAAGTGGCTCAACATCAACAAATAGAGAAAAAAAGTTCAAGTTCACCAACTTGGGCTTGATTCGCTGTGTCATTGTAGATGTCTTTTAAACTCCTCATCTTCCCACCTGAACTTGGGTTACTTTGATATGTTGATGGAGGTTGAGAGCTTCTTTGAGGACTTTCATGTTCAGCTTCTTCTTCTTCATGCCTTTCTTTAAACTCCTCTTCATTATCAACAACAACTGACATATTTTTCTTCCCATCTAACCAGTCCCAAAACTGAGTTTCATCAAACTTTACATCCCTACTTGTAACAACCTTTTTTGTAATTGAATTGTACAATTTGTAGGCTTTTGAGTATTCACTATACCCAACAAATATGCATTTTTCAGATTTTGCATCAAGTTTTCTTCTTCTTTCACTTGGTACATGCACATAAGCAATGCTACCAAACACTTTGAGATGAGTCACACTTAGTTTATTACCACTCCATGCCTCTTCAGGTGTTTTTTTCAACTAGGCTTTTAGTAGGTGATCTATTAATCAAGTAACAAGCACATGATACAGGCCAAAATGACTTAGGCAACTTCATGGACTTCAACATACTTCTGACTAGGCATCGACAACGGACCGGGCCGAGCCAAGCCGGCCCATGAAAAACAGGCCCAAGCCCAAACCCACGGGCTTTTTTGGTCAGCTGGCCCAACCCGGGCTAGCCCGTCAGAAAAAAATTAGGCACGTGACCCGCCCACGGGGTCGGACCTGAACGGGCCTTACTGGCCGGGCTCAATTTCAGGCTCACGGACGATCTGCGGGCTTGTTTAAAAAAAATAAAAAAATTAAAATTTTGAAATGGGCGGGAGTGGCGGACTCCACTCCCGCCCATTAAGGCAGGGGGCCCACCTTGGGCCCCCTTTTTCTACTGGGGGGACAGGTGTCCCCCCATTAAATTTCAAAGGGGCCCACCTTGGGCCTCCTTTTTGGGGGACACCTGTCCCCCATTTTTTTATTGGGGGAACACCTGGCCCCCATTTTCAAATTAGTAAAATGGGGGCAATTGCCCCCATTCTTTTAAAATGTTGGACCCCCCACATGCTCACGGGCAGGGCTCATTAGCGGGCCTACGGGTCAACCCGAACGGGCCCAATTCAGGCTGGCCCGTGGTTTGGGCCGGGCTGCCATAAGCAATCCCGTGCCCAACCCTCCCTCAAAATGGCCCGGCCCGTGAACGGGCCCGTGTCGGGCGGGCTGGGTTTTCGGGCTTCGAGCTTTTTAATGACCCTTACTTCTGACATAATTAACAATTAATGGTTCGGTTCATTCTTTCAGCCACTCCATTTTGTTGTGGAGTATAGCTAGAAGTAAGCTAACGCCGAATGCCATGATCTACAAGGAATTTGCTGAACTCCTTTGACATGAACTCACCACCTCTATCCGTCCTCAATGTTTTTATCCAACACCCACTTTGCTTCTCAACAAGTGCCTTGAAGATTTCGAACATTTCAAACACTTTAGACTTTTCTTTTATGCAGTAAACCCAGAGTTTTCTGCTGAAATCATCAATAAATGAGAGGAAATAACGATTCCCTCCTATAGATGAAACTTCCATGGGGCCACACACATCTGAGTGAATGAGTTGAAGTGGCATTGTAGCTCTCCAAGCTTTATTCACAGGAAAAGGATCCATGTGCTGACTACCAAGCAAACAATCTTCACAAATTCTGTTTTGCTGTTCTATCTAAGGCAGCCCATGAATCATGTTCCTTTTTGCTAACATTTGCAAGCTATTGAAGCTCAAATGACCATATCTTTGATGCCACAACCATGCTGAATTTTTAACAGCTGAACTAAAGCATGTCATTTCATTTTTTACTTGTAAAGAGAACATATTGTTTGCTGTCATCTTCACATTGACAAGGAGCCTTCCCCTTTCATCTTTGATTTTACAAGTAAAATTGTTAAATAACAATTGATGACCCATTCTTAATAGCTGACCCACACTTAACAAATTATACTTGAGCTGAGGAACATAAAAGACATTGGAGATGCAACCATGTTTACCTTCTTTAGTTTGGAAGTGCACATCACCTTTGCTTGATACATAAAGCTTCTTGTCATCACCAATCTTCACTTGGGTCTTCACTAAATCATCAAAGTTTGACATCAGCTCCCTCTGTCCACACATGTGATTACTAAAGCCACTATCCAAGTACCACATTGTGGAGGTCTTGTTTTGAGGAGAGGTTGAGACAAGCAACAAAGTGACTTCATCTTCATTCTCTTGTGAGTTTTCAAGCACAAAGCTTTCTTCATTCTTCTTTTCATCATCAGCCTTCTTCTTGAAGCACTCAAACTTGTAATGTCCATACTTGCTACAGTAATGGCATTGCACATGAGACTTATCTGGTCTTGTTCCTCTTCCTCTGAATCTTCCTCGGCCTCTTATAAATGGAGTCTGCTAGAACTTGGTCCTTGCTCGACTTTTTCTTGAAAACCCCTTCTGCCATAGTTTCCTCTGCCTCTTGGAGAACCTCTTCTTCCTCCACGTCCACCAATATTCAGCTAGGTTCTAAGGGCTTCCTCCATGGTAGCAAAACCACTTTAATTCATCCTCAATTCATGACTCTGCAAAGAGACTGATAAGGAATTGAGTGACAACTCTGACAAGTCCTTTAACTCTTCAATGGCAACAACAATATGCTCAAACTTTCTAGGCAAGCTTCTAAGAACCTTTTCAACAACTCTCAGTTCTTCAATCTTGTCCCCATTAGCACGTAATTGGTTCACAATCATCGTAACACGATTAATGAACTCATAAATATTTTCAGTTTCAGCCATGTTGAGCTTTTCAAACTCATTGCGCAACATTTGCAATCTAACTTTCTTCACCTTCTCTTCACCTTTAAAAATATCTTCTAACATTTTCCAGGCTTCTTTGGAGGTGTTTGCTGCTGAGATTCTGTCAAAGATAGCATCATCCACAACTTGGTGTATGAGAACCAAAGCCTTCTGATCTTTCTTTCTACTCTCCGTCAACACATCCTTTTGATTTTGAGAAAGAGCAGCATAAGTTGTTGGGTCTACCACATCTACAAACCCTTTTTCTACAATCTCATGCAAATCTTGTGAGCCAACCAAAGCTTTCATTTTTATACACCAGTTCTCAAAGTTCTTACCTGAGAACAAAGGAATCTGTGGCTGCACCAAACTGCTCATCTCTCTTTTGAGTGAACTGAGCTCTGATACCACTTTGATGGTTGAAATCCAGCCCCAGCACCTCTTCTAAGATGGAAATATGCGAGCTTCAACAAGACTCACCACCAAAACACCTGCTGAAATCACTCAAAAGAAGATGAAATAGCATTCAAGCAAAACACACACACCAAAAGAGAGTCTCTTCCTTTTTTTTATGGTGAACATATATACCATCTCCCCTGTTTTTACTTCTTATTTATATTCACCTTTTTGAGTTTACAAAAAATATGTGGATAGCAAGTAAATACACATCACATCAACCATTATACTTGACTATCTAACTTTACTACAAAAAAAAATAGTCAAGCTACCTAACAAAAAAACAAAAGAGTCAAAGTCTTAGCTTACATTCTAATAGAAGAAACTAAACAGAAGGCCTCTGATGAATGTTAACACAGGTAAACTCTTCATTGTTGGTGAATTCAAAAGATATAATAAATTTACAATACATCAGCTATTATACTTGAGTGTATACCAATTGCTGGAGATAATGCTACAATGATCACATCAGACACATGCCTGAGGTCCTAGTAATCACTCTATGATACTACACAGAATAAATGTGGTAGCATACTAAATGCATCTACCAGAAAATAATAGGAATTGTTTCAAAACCTTGGACTCAAAACTACATAAATAAACGTATTAATTAAACATATATTGTACTTAATTATTACCTAATCAAAACAAATTATAACACATTTTTCCAAACACTTTTATTTGATTATTGAGGCAAATCTGCAAACATGTGATGCCTTCAGGTGGAGCCTATTTCTTACTAAAGCACTTCTCAAAGAGCATTGTAACTGAGATGTAATTATAATTGAAAAATGTTAGGCAGTTGATAATAGAGTATGCATTGATATAGTGGAGTATACACCATATTTTGAGATTTCATAAACTATGTTAGTGGATATGGTGATAGCAAACAAAATTGTACTACAGACTGAGTGTATCTACGCCCACAATACATTTCCACCAGGATTAGTTGCATTTGAATACTTACTTTGGTGCAGTAACCCTCAGATGCATAGTTTTGAACTTTAAAAGTGATCTGATGGGTCTATCTACATGTAATTAAGTCCATCTAGATCAAACAATGGAAAAAGAAAAATAAATGCAAGTGAGGTCTTCAACTAAAGTATAGGCATGACTGTGCCCTCAACCATTACAAGTAGAGAATATTCAGATACACTTACATAAACAGAAATTTCATGTCTATAGTCAAGATTTCACAGAAGTTTGATAGAGAAAATGAATTTGGAAACGAAAATTTACAACAGGCTATCATCATATCATGACTGGATGTAATTAAATATGCAAGAAAGAACAACATGAATATGGATTTCATAACTGAAAATCAAAGTATCCCAACATAGATTAATTTAGCATATCACAAAAATCTTTCACTTAATTTCATGTTTTCCATTGAAGCAATCCTACAACAAACACATGAGTTTTCTGCCCCAAATATGGTTGTTCCATTCTACTAATAATATTACTCATTTGTGTTCTTTTGTTACTGATGAAGGTAGATCAGATAGCACAAATAGTGTTTCAGTTTTATTCTCAGCTTCTTCTTTCTTGAAAATGCAGGCATACATGTAGAACCACGAACAGAAAAAATACACAATGGCCGTTATATTTTCCCAACAAGATTACATTTCAAGCCATTGATTTTATTTATAAATTGATTTAATTCTCCATCAGGAAAAAAAATAAAATAAATAAAATTAGGAAGAAAGGAAGCTCTAAGATGAAACTCAAAGCGATACTACCGTAATGAAGATTTTGAGCATCATATCTAATCAATATGCCAAAACTTCTCGAAGGAAAACCTGCAAAGAGAATGAAACTTACTTCAGGATTTGATGCAATTTTGTATGCTAAAGAGGAGTCCTAAAGCATCAGCTAGCCCAGTTATCTGCTTTAGAAGATCATTTGCACGAATGATGCATCAGAATCAGAATATCTGGGGTTACATGTCTTAATAGCTTCTTCCAAATTTTGCAAGGACTAAAATCTACCAAGAAAAAAAAAATAGCTTCTTTCAGAACACACATTGGAGTTAGTTTTTCGAAATATATCTGTAGAGATCATAGACATACAAAAAAAAAAAAGCAATTTTACACTTTCTCCAGTCCTGTTTAGTTTTTAAGCTTTTTATTCTCTACAAAATCCTTTAGATATTCTCCTGTTGCAGATTCCTCTTCGTCGTAGTGAAGAATATTAAGAACATCCACAGATTAAAAATTGAAGAATATAAAACATCTCATGTTGGTCCCAGGTAAGAACAAATAATGAGAGTGGAGAAATTTGCACCTCCTTTCCCTTTTTTGCAGTGCGATCAATAACGGCGGGACCACAAACAGGTGGTCACCCTATACCGCACCACAACCGACAACAGTCGGTCGAGATCGAATCACACCATCAACACCACAAGGTTCCCCTCTGCAGTCGCGCATACCCAAGCATCTCCAACCCGAATATGTGGAACATCGACAAGAAAAAGAGGAAAACGTTCTGCGGATCAGCGTCCATGTCCTGATCGGCGGTCACCATGAGCCACGCAGAGATGATGCTCCAGTGTGAGTCAACACCACACCCTTGCCCAACACTAGTCCCCGACGATTACAGCTGCACCACCACGTCGAACGGACGGAATTCCCCCTCATCAGACGGATGCAGATTCATCATTCGTGGCGGATAACTTTTTTTAAAAAAAAAGTGTTAAAGGAGAGAGTGGAGGGTGTCAGGAGGGGGAAGAAATGCGGTATATACAAGGAAGAGGAAGAGACGAGGAGGAAAATGTAATAGAAGAAGATGCAGAGACGAAGAGAGATGCAGCGCTAAAAATGAACGGCCAAACTATCCATTTGAGATGGGGATGGAATTTTAGAAATTGAGAAGGGTATAAACGTCAACTGAATGTTTTTTTAAGAATTGGTATTTTTATAGATAACTAGTTGAGGCACATGTGCGTTGCACATGAATTTTTTTGGTTGATAATTTAATAAACAAGATATTTAATTATATAAATATGTAAAAATGATAAGTCCTAAATTTAGATTGAACTCTAGATCATTACAAGTTTGTTATGTTTTCAAGTTTATTGGACTCACATGTAATAGATCCTTTCATTTTTGTCATCATATGCATGGCTGCCATTCTTTGAAAAAGAGAAATAAGAAAGAAGATTTTTAAATTATTTTACCATTATAAATGAGAATTCGCTCTAAACATTAACCTGAAGATTAATTACCCAATTATGAGAACTTGAATGTATGTTCGATATTTATGAAGTAATTTTTTCCACTTGAACTTATATGAGAAGAGGTACAACGTGAATAAAGTTATTACCTGTTTACAATAGTTAGATTCAGACCAACCTCAATGAATCTCTACAAAACTTCCCGCAAAGTTGCCTCTTCCACTGCAGTTATTTCAGTAGTAGTGCTGTTACTCTCCACCAAATCCTTAATTCCTTGTTTTTTTTAGTTTAAAGGGCAAAAAATGTGGCAGAGAATCATGAAGCCCACACTGTAAAAAAAAATGTAAATTAAGACATTCATTTGGTATGCATAATGAGGTGTAGGAAAATAGCAATGAATACTTATATTTATGAGGAAAATATCCTAAAGCGTATACGATGGCAGCTCAAGTTGAAATAAACCTTCTAATAACAACAAATTTATGTGTTGAACAATATTTATTTTTTCTTTTAATTTTTAGCATGACATATTTTCCAAAATTAGTCAGGCATTTGTTGGAGTAACAATTGAGCATTATTTGTCACTGAAATGAATTTGACAATGAAGAAATCCCAAATTTTTGAAATGAGAATCATTTAGATCAGATTTGTAAATTGTTGTCT
This sequence comes from Acorus gramineus, assembly GCA_030737835.1. Classification (NCBI taxonomy): domain Eukaryota; kingdom Viridiplantae; phylum Streptophyta; class Magnoliopsida; order Acorales; family Acoraceae; genus Acorus; species Acorus gramineus. Next base: position 270,630 of record JAUJYN010000065.1, on the reverse strand, counting down.
TTTAACATTATATGCTGAGAAAAAGTGTTTAAAGGATGGTCGTTTGAGAATTTCTTTTAATGTAAATTATTGTCATAAAATAAAAGAACTTCATTGTTAGAAAAATTCCGTAATTATTGATTCCTGTCCAATTCGTATTTGAAGATAAAGAGAAGAAGACTCACAAAAACATATATGAACGTAATTTCATGATTTTGCAAGATAATATGAAAAAAGAGAACCCCCAGAGAGAGATTATGATGAAGATGGAGGCTAAATAGTTGTACCACATTAATGATAATGTATTTATCATGATATGGATCGATTTGAAAATTTAAAAATTGAATTGTAAGGAAAATATAACCATGTACATTACCAAATATTGAAACTGAAAAGTAAACATAAAAATGTACATGCACATGACTAACCTCATCATCTATTAAGATCACTTTCCATATCTCTTCACAACCGTTGTTATTGTCGTTGTACAATTGTATGAATCCTCGCCATATAATTAGGATCATAACAGTCGATATGTAGTAAAATATTTTTAGAGCAGTTAGCAGTGTCGATGATGAATAAGAAATTCACAAACGGACATCATTTACTTCAGCCTCTTGTCTATCCAAAAAAAAAATAAAGATGTATATGTAAGTTATGATATTGATTGAAAGAAATAAATTTACGTGAAAAAAGTGTTTAAAAGAAGTTTTTTCATACACGATAATGAAGACAAAGTTTTTTGTATTTATAATCAACTCCGGAACAAAATAAAGCAAATGGTGATGCATTGGGCAAACCACTGCTGCCTAAAGGTTTACACAACTCAAAATCTTAAAACTTCATATGACCATACAAATCAAGTAATAGATTTATTTGTAATATTTGTTTACCTCTATTTCAATGAAAATGAATGAAAGATAAAATTAAATAGCAAAATAAAACAGGGGGCATATGACTATGTGTAAGATTTAACAAATGCATGTTTTATTTTGCATAACTTTAAAAAGATAAAGAGTCCCAAATGTGGAGTTATCGGTTAAGTAATGCTATCAATGGCTAAAAAAAAAAATGCTATGAATGGCAGAGAAATAAGATAAGAGTACCACATATTGAGATCGACATAATTCCTAGAATATTACCACTTCTACAAGCATTTTGATGCTGCCTAGCAAAGTTATTATGGCAGCAAACAAATTGCATGATATAAATACTTGTAGAGAGATCGAAAGATGATTAAAAGAGGTTAAAAGCATATTCCATCCATGCAGTTGACTTTGTTCAGTAAATCAGTAAGAGCTTTCAATAAATACCAATAATGCTAAAACTTAATTTTTAAGGAAGTCCAAAACTTAGGCCATGGGCAACCTGTTGTGAAGTGACAGTTTTTCCCATTGGGATTTCTATAATCTGTGGGAGAAAATTGTAACATTTTAGGCATAGATATAGATTGAGGTTTGGGATAAAGGGTCCAATACTATCAATTTCACCCTTGAGCACTTACCAAAAAAAAAAAATTATACCTTTCAGCATAAGATAAACAATGAGTGCCAGCCTCGCATTGTAAAAATTCTAGCTCTGTGTGACAGAAAAAAGAGATTGCTTTTCAAGAGTATTATATGCCCACTTTCTTAGATTTGGGGTCTTCTCCCACTATTTCTTTATAAGATGCACACAAGACTCCATCCACATATGAATTGACAGACAAAATGACGGGAATCAACTGAGCTATAGTTGTCAATTCTAGAGGTTTTTTTGGTGGATTGGTCTTCCATGTCATTTAAAAAAAAAAAAAAAAACAGAACTAAAAACTGAGCATGTGAATATAAACATAATTGGGACTCCAAATTTGAATAGTAAGTTGCATTCTGATTTTTTTTAATGCATTCAATTGCACCTCTAGTGCGGCTTCCATTCATTTTTGAATAGTCGGACAACACCAGCAGCAGAATGCTGTTGTTGCATTTGACCATTACTGGGAATGGAAAATCATGGGAAATAATGAAAATTATGAATTGAAAAGATGGGACTATCCTGTCTTTGGGAGCCTTTAGGAAATATCGTCTTTATGAAATATCTAGAGTTACAATCAACCTTATTTTTCCCCTTCTATTATTGGAATGATGGTTTATAGGTTATAGGCATCTATGAGCAAGTCTTTTAGGGCTTTCTATTCTAATACTGATACGGGGTATGTCCCTATCAACATCTTGTGAAATTGTGCTGTTAAATTTATCATACTATGTGCTTTTAGTTGTTTTTAGATTTAATTATTTGTGGATGGAAGAGGTTTTTGATAATTTTTTATTGCTTTTCTGAAGGATCGAGCCTGTGAGATATATAAGAAGGTGGAAGATTTGAAGTCTGTTCGTGGAAGAAATTAGGATGCAATTTATGCTGCATGCTTGTACATAGCCTGTCGACAAGAGGACAGACCTTGAACTGTGAAGGGTACAGCTTGAGCCTTTTTTTTTTAATTGCAGCTACCTGTCATTCTATCATCTTATTGTAGTTTTTTTATCAGAACTTTGCTCTATCGCCAATGGTGCCACAAAAAAGGAGATTGGCAGGGCGTGTGAAACAGCTGGAAGTAGAGATGGGTCAGTCAATGGATATGGGAACTATACATGTAGGAGATTTCTTGGTTAGTATCCATTTGGACTATAAGAATCCATTTGAATTTTTTGGACTATAAGAATGCTTAACTGTGGTTCAGTTTATCGACATGGGCCAGTTTTGTTTTTGGATGAAGTGTTGAATTGGTATCCATGAGATGGTCTCAGTATGTCAGAAGCGATGGCTTTTCTGTTCTTTTTTGCTTCTTTTAACTTTCCCTATGTAGGTAGGAAACATATAAAAGGAATCCTGAACTAAAGAGATGGAAAAAAAATTCCAAAGCTATAACAGCAGTGGCAATGGTGGCAGTTCCTCAATCTATTGTAAAAGAGACCTCTTCTGTTTATTGTTAGAGGAGGCCTATCCTAAACCATCATCAATCTTCCTAATCACATCCACCGAGTTCTATCTAATTTAGATGACCATAATACCACCTGAACAAGATAACAGGATAATCCTATCTTACATCAAGGCTGATAGCCTCATTACTGAACTTATACGTAAATGACACTATAAATCATAAAGTAATAAAAGTAATGTGACAGAAAGTAATATATAAACCCTTTCATATTTCAAAAATACCAGATTGTAGAATCCTATGTCAATGATAATTTGTATGAAACACAACAAATATGAAAATAACACATTTTTAGCAATACAAATTTACATAAACACCATTTTGAACCAAAAAAATTAATCCATAGATGTAATATGATGCAAGTAATTCTACACATGTTGAAATATCTGACGAGGTAGTCTGAGAAAACTGAGGGTGTTCAAAACTTTCATATATGTTCTTGACTACTAAGTGAACTTCATTTGTGCTGCAAATAAATGAATCCAACTTATGGACATTAGAGAAGAAGCAGCTCAAGAAAGCTCACCAAAGGATGAGAATGAAGGCGAGAAGGTGAGTGAAACCGAATCAAAATCAACTCTCCTAAAATATCAGAATTTAGATATAAATGAAAGGAAAGAGAGTTCAGAAATTACAATTCTGAAGTAGAGTCAGATTGTAAAGTACATTATGAAGTTCCTAGTATTTTTTTCCTTCTCTACATCATCCAGTATAAATTCCTATTCACTTAGGTTAAAGACTTGGATACTGTATGTGTGGAGACCATTCAAGAAGATGAAAAGGGAGGTAAGAAACAAGAAGCAGCAGCTATTGACTTGCTAGACCCAAAAGATCAGATGAGATCAGATGCATGAAATAACTGATGCCGAGGAATCCTCAGAAGTAAAGAATTTCCAATGTCGATTTCGAGTTGGAATTATATAAAGAGCTACATCTTCTTTCTTTCTTTTTTTTTAACTATATTGAAATTTTATGACAAATAGGTGGAAGAAACCCATGCTGTACTCATTGGAGAAAGAATACCTGTACAAAGCTTTTTGGAAAATGAAAAGGAAGGTGATATGCTCAAGGAGGGAGCACCCAAGTCAAAGATCTTTGAAGAAATACATGATACAAAAGATGCCAGTGAAATTGATAACCCATATGGAAAGGTAAGATAAAAATAGGCTGTCAAATTGATATCCCATTTGTTCAAGATTGCTAAGTTTAAACTTTGCTGCCATGCAGGTTAAAGATTCCATTGAATTCATTAAACATGAAACAATAGAAAGCTTTCAAGGAAATGAAAAAGAAAGCAATCAGCTTGAGGAAACAACACCCGAGATTGACAGAGGTCAGAGTTATGCAACAGACATTCAGGACACTGTAGAGATCAACATTTCAAATGAAGAGGTAGAGAAAAAGTTGAAAACACCATGTAACCTCAAGTAAAGCCAAAAAAGTTTCAATTTTGATTAGCCACAACAACTAAGAGAAAACTAAAAACACAATATTGAGGCATTTTTTTAAAATATTTTAAACTTCAAACCTTATATATAATTTTCATAAGGATTGTAATTGCTACAAAAGACACCGATGACATAATTTACAGGTCGATACAATAATTAAATCAACTATTACAGGTTCTTGTCATATTAGTGCAAATCTCCTCATGATGCACCAAAAATAATCCCTCAAAAACTAAAGAAGAACCCAAAATTAATCTACCAAACCTAAATCCATGAATCATTGCTTCAAGCTACCCAATTTGACAGACTACTAAAATAAATAATAAAAATCTACACTCTCGCCTATCGTATAGTCAGTAGAAAAATATCAGCAACAAAGTAATAGTTCTCCTTGATTGCTTGGATAGCAACAGTAGACTTCTCTTTTACTGTTGGTATATCTTATTTGATTGCTGAGAATCAAATTTTGAATAAATTAAAATGTATTATATCTATTTATGATAAAATACAATTATTTCAATTGTACCAAAGGAAAAACAAAATCTCAAAGACATGACTGTGTTGCATTTCAAGTGTATTGTATATTATGGGGATAGACAAGATGTGCTTATGAATCAAACTTTGACTGTATAGAGGGCTAAACTTTACCTAGATAGTTTTTAAATCAAGAGAAGCATAACAATTAACCAAACTTTAGAAAGAAAGAAAAAAAATCTAAATGCTGGATTAACTAAATAAAAATAAAAATTTAAAAGCCAATTTTGGCATTAACTCCACCAAACCCAAAATCAAGTTATCCTCCTTTGCCAACAGACGATTGTAAATGAAAACTTAATAATATAGCACAACATTTGAATGGTAAACAAATTATGAAAGTTGAAGGTTAATGGTATAGCACAATTTCAGTCCCATAGCATGCTTTAATGAAACTATCTTTCCTCCAAAAGAAATCTCTTGTATTAGCTGTATATATTATACATAAAGAGCTTCACCTCTGATCATTTACAGCAGGAATTTGCATGTTTTTTCACATAGAAAAGCTATATACACCAAAGGAATCAAACATATATATCTAGAATTTCATGATATGTGCTATGCTTTATTTCTCCCTACAGATTGAATCTATTGAAAACATCTTTGTTGTTCTTATCCATAATTTATTCTAATTTTACTACAAATGGGGTGGGTTGTTATCAACCCCTTTATCTCCTTAACAAATTAAGCCTCACATAAAAATAAATCTAGAGATATTTAAATGTAAAGAAATTATGATAATCATACAAGGTAATTGAATTAAGCTATATATATAAAACAAACTAAAACAAACATGTATAATTTATCATGCATACCAGATTTGCATACTTTTCAGAGTAAATACTAATTGTTTTAGGTGTTCAAATATCTGTTTTTTTTTCAAATACAAATGTAGAATGTATATGGGTGTGTTACTTAAACTAAAATATAAAATACAAATTTAAATAACACAGATAATTACAAGCAAAAGCAAAAAACCAATCTTCTCACTTGCCTGATCAGAAATTCATGAAAATCACTTTGCAAAAAATTTTAAAATCTTCATCTAACCAAAAATGAATATTCAAATAACTCATAGTTGCTATATAATAAAATTATGTAAACAAACATTATTTTAGTGAAGGTACTTACCACCGGATGTACACTTGTCCTATGTCCAAACAGAATAGAGTAACGAAGAAGAATCTGTTAAGGACAAAACAATGTATTTTGTATTAGTTTTTTTGTTATAACTTTTGTGTTACAACTAACAATGAAAGGCACAATGCAATAATAAGCGGATAAACTACAAACATTGATTAAGAAGGGGAAAAAAAACTTTCATAACATGATACTTTTCCCATAGACGAATGTAAATTTCTTTTCTCATTCATAATAATGAGAAGCCCATAAACAAAAATATATGAAGAATGAAGAAGAACCAAAATATTATATATTAAACCAAAAAAGGGGGGTTTAATGAAAAAATTAACATGTGATTCAAACTATGCATCATATATATGCGAACGATGAGCGCACCTTCATAATGGCAGAAATTTTTTTTTTACACAGAGAGGAAAGAAGAGATCGACGATAGATTCACATAAATAGGGACGGGATGATCGTGCTTTGCCGGTGAAGCTCCTCAATGTCGTGCGAGTGAATGCGACCGTTCGTGGAACACCGTCGATTAACATTTTGGAGAAGACGAGGGGTTTAATGATGGGATTGAATGGGTAAGGCATGAATCGGAAGGTTTTATGAGGGGGAAAGATGAAAAACCTAACATTTATACAATACGATATGAGGGGTTTTAACTAACGGCAGTGGTCGTGAAACATTGGGGATAAAGAAATCCCATATTTGCATAAAGACCCCCATAAAATCAAAATTTATTACAAAATCCCCCATAAAATCATAAATTTATTACAAAATCATACATGCTCCACAAATTTAAAAATAAATACCACCATAACCCTATATTTTGCATGAAATCTGATTGTCCTCATCAATCAATTTATTTGTGAATAATATACAATTTTTAAAATGCATCTTAAATTTATATACATGGTGAGAAAGCATTATATATATATTAAGATTTTATAATAATTTACATACATTGATTAAAACATAAATTTCATGTACAATCATGTAATTGATTGTGAAGAATGTCAAAGGGTAAATAGGAATAAATGTATAGAATTAAAATAAATGTAAATACGAATAAATGTATAAAATAAATATATTAAACACATTATATAGTTTGATTTTAAAGAATTTGAAAGGGTAAATATGTCTAATCAAATATCATTTGGGGTAGGAATGGATTTTCATGAATTGGTAAGGGTAAATATGTCCAATGAATGTTTTTCAAGGATTGGTACTTTTATAGGTAGTATAGATAATATAAAATACAGATATAGATATAGATAGATTTAATAAGATTTTTTATTTATTGTTTGACTTACAAAATGATTTTATTGGGTTGGATGTTATTTTCATGGGTTCTAATACTGTGACCATAAAATATGATCAATTTTTTAGTCTAACACAATTTAAATTTAAACCAATAAAAAAGAAACATGTCATCCTATTATTTTTTTATACGATTTAAAAAGGATGAATTGTCTTATTTTAAATATTAACTTTACTCATATAAAATCAAATGGAGGCCACACAAGGTTACCACCTGCGAATTCTGCGCTTCTGACACCGAAATAGTGGAGGATTTGTTTTGCTCATGCCGTGCTTCGGTTCAGTTGTGGTATCTTATTGGGCTGGGCACTGCAACTCGGGTATGCATTCAGAAAATGGAGGATCTTTGGGGTCATATGGTGGCTGGTCTGAACTTGGGAGACGAGATTGTTCACGTCAAAATAGGAGTGCAATTTTGGTCAATTAAACCAAATTCGAACCAATCAAACTGATTTTTTTCAGGTTTGGGTCAATATTTTTATGTTTTGATTTGGATAGGAATTGAAAAAATAATAAACCGGTCTACATTACTTTGGGTTTGGTTTTACTTTTAACAAAAACTGAATTAACCGAACCAAACCAAATTAAAATTTAAACACATGATTATTCATGATCATCATTCATTTAAATCATTCTTTTTAAATTATAAACTATATTGTTGCTATACATTAATATTCATAAGAAATGAATATATTAATTTATACAATTAATCATAGCATCTTGATATTTATGTAAAGTTGTAAATCAACTCTCAAAAAACTCTAGCCAACCCATCAATTTTTAATGGTTCAGTTTGGTTCGGTTTAGTTCGGATTAACAAAAAAAATCGGTTTGGTTCGATTTTGGATTTTCGATAAGGGCTCGGTTCAGTTCGGTTTTCGTGTTGTATGTGAATATTGTTTGGTTGACTTTGGGTTCGCAAAAAACAGAACCAAACCAATTGAATTGCACCCCTACATCGCAAATCATCTTCCCTACAGTAGTTTGGAAAATCTAGCTAACCAGAACTGGCATGATATTCAAGAGAAACTATTTCTATATTGAAAATTTATGGAAAACCACGACTGGGCATAGTAGGATTTAGGGACTGGGGTTGCTCACTCGCAAGAGCACGGAGTGTGACTGTAGGGCTCAAAAATTAGACCCACCAACTATGCTCCACGTAGCGAGGGCCCACGTCCTGGATATCCCACCATATGTGGATCCGGTCTGTCAACCCCTCTATATCCGGCGACCGAGTGTCAATCTAAGTCAGTATATTCATAATTCAATTTTTAAATGAAGGATAAAAAAATTTTAATTCTCTAAATCTACACATATATGTTAAATCTAGAGCTATCATATAACTAATTCTCTGATATCACAATAAATATTCTAGATGTGGATTTAATCATCAATTGATTCACATAATCCGAACTAATCATGTGTATTTATCAAGGGATAATCACAGCAGATCATGCAAATCTCTCAAATAACACATAACTGATTCCCTAAAATCTGAGATTCCCTCCCATCTATCTGATGAGAGGAGGATCCACTGAGGATTCTAGGGTTATATATTGTTATGTTTGTGTCACTTTTGAGTTATTAAATATCATATTTTTATTTCTTTTTATAGTTTAGCCGCTTAATTTAAAAATATAATCACATATCGGTGATCCTAGTATCTGCTTGGACTTACCTGTAAATTTTCATCGCGTTCTGACATCGTTTTAAAAATTATACAGTTCCAAATGGTATCCGTGTTTAACTGTTACTAGGTTTTGGTTGGTTGTTTGATTGGGTGGGTGGTGACTCTAGGCAAGTATCACCCCATTCTCCAACCCTTAGTTCCTAAGTCTCCATTAGAGGTGAGTGTAAGGCTAAGTATACCCCCCTCCTTATCTCATCACACCAAGCACATTTGTACATCTTTTGCCCCCATCTCACACTCAAAACCCTAAATTGAGTTTAATCTCTCTCTCTCCCCCTTTCATTCTCTCTAGGGCAGCCCCTTTGTGTGTGATTTTTGGTGGTGCAAGTGAAGATTAAAAGAAGAAAATGAAGAGTGAAAAGGATGGTGAGTATGTGTGTGAACCTTGTATTTCCCCCCACCTCCCTCTTCTTCTCCATGGCATTCTTTTAACCTCATTGTTTGTTTTGGCTTATGTGAGGGTGTTGATCTAGTGGTGGTAATGGCTATACATGTGTGATGGATTGATTGCTTGTGGTGGTGGTGGTGGTGGAATCCCTTGTGTGCATCCTTTTCCCCTCTTCTTCTCATGGTATGTTTGTTTCCCCTTTGTGTCATGTAAGTGTTTGTGTTTATGCTTCAATGAAGTATGAGTGTTGTTATCTAGTGCTTTGGATGGTCAGCAAGGATGCATAGGTATTGTTGTATGTGTTTTTCCCCTTTTCTTGTTGTTGGGAGTTTTGTGTTATAATATGGCAGATTTCTGTCATGTAACAATCCTTGTGAAACTAGTACTTAGAGACATATTTTTAGGATTGTGTCCTCATATGATATGATCATCATTATGTATAGATTCTATATATGAAATTTGGTTATGTAATATTATTTGTGCTGTAAGTTAGAACCTGATTTGCATGGACTATTCAGATTCGCGTAGGAAATGACTAGTTTCTGAAAATATTTTATTTCAGCCATGTAAAGGTCAAATCAGATTATGATGTATTCACGGATTATGATCCTAACATTTCAGAGAATGTGTATGATTTATTTCAGAATTATTAGATGTGTATTTGGTGCTGTGGAGATTAAAGTTTAGTGCTGGTTGTAGTAGATGTACCAGTTTTATTTAATTGTGTGTCAAAGAGCTATTATGCATGATGTGAGAACCATCAAGAGTTAGTGTCTTCATGAAGTTGGCTTGTATGTGTGTCAGGAGACTTCATATTTTAATACCCAAAACAATTATTTTTAAAAAATCTATAAAAAAAATCTCCTTTAACAATCTCATAACCTATTCCAATTAGCAAGCCACAAAGACGGGAATGTCTCCTCTTTTTGGACAGGCACAGGGACGATTTGGGGTGGGATGTAGGCCTCCACAGGAACCACCTCCCGATGATAGCCGGTGCTCAGCAGACCATGCTTACTGAACGACTTGCCGGGTGGAGTGACGAACTAGGCAGGGAAGAGGATCAGATGTGTTGGAGACCCAAATCATTGGGCGATTTCTCCGTGAAATCATGCTACGAGTGGATGCTCAAGGAGCTTCCCCCAGCCCCACTCACATGCCCGAAGGTGAAGCATATTTGGAACCTCAAGATTCCGTTCAAGGTCAAGTACTTCATGTGGATCCACTTCCAAGAATGCCTTCTCACGAAGGTGTATTAGGCCAAA
>JAUJYN010000065.1:212099-249895 GCA_030737835.1 Acorus gramineus | reverse complement strand
AACAAAACATGCTAATCAGCTTTCATTCCAAACTCATGTACATATTTGTTTCCATGCTTTCCTAAAACAAAAAAAAAAAATCCAAAACATTTGTTTATCAGCTTATGCTTCCAAACTCATGTGCATATTTGTTTCCATGCTTTCCTAAAACAAAAAAAAAAAAAAAAGAAAGAAGAAGAAACAAAAAAAAAAAAACATGCTAATCAGCTTTCATTCCGAACTCTTGTACATATTTGTTTCCATGCTTTCCTAAAACAAAAGAAATCCAAAACATTTGTTTATCAGCTTATGCTTTCAAATCCATGTACATATTTGTCTACATACTTTCTTAAAACAAAAGAGGGGAGAAAAGAACCACAAAAAATATAGACGAAAAAAGGCCGCGGACCATGCCCAGGCCTACCAGAGGAGGGTGGCAAGGGCATTTGAAAAGAAAGTAATAAAGAGAAGATTTAAAATTGGGGAGCTAGTACTTAAGCAAATCATGCCATCAAGACAGCCCCATCCCAAAGGCAAGCTGCAACCCACATGGGAGGGACCCTATGTGATCACCCATGCCTATTCCGGGAATGCCTACCGCTTGGTGGATGCCGAAGGAGTCGAAGTCTCAGGTTCGTGGAATGCACTTTATCTAAAAAATTCCATGCATAAAACTCTCAATACTTGAGAAATATTATTCTTCCTTCCTGCGATTTCCAGTGTTTAGCACCTGATGATAGAATTATAAGACTCTCAAAGATGACTTGTATTTTACTTGAGCTCATATACTCACCACTCATGCCACCTTCATCACACCAGTATGACTTAGGAATTGATTTATCTCATAAAAGGAAAAATTGCCTACCATGTAGACTTGGACAATTTTTTAAGGCATCTCCCCTTTATTCACGCTCTTATTCATATCAACCCCAAAGATAAAATGAGAGATTGTCCTGGACCTGGCATATGTCCCAAAATTGACTTTGGCACTATATAAACACTTCTAGAGGGGATGCAGAAAAGAACAGGGGTAAAAAACAGAAAATCCCCCCCCCCCTCAGAACATAAAAAAAGGAAAGGCAATGAGAGGCCAGAAATCAAAACAACACCCAGATAAAACGGGTTAAACTCTCTATTTTACCAGGCGCAACACCTTTACGCAGAATATATGCTGAACAAAAGGCTATACTAGTACACATCCGAACAAGCGGACTGTACTGTCCACTCAAAACGTGGGTATACACCCGGCGGGCTGTACTCTCCACCCAAATAAAGAAGTGGTAAAAAGAAGAAAGCCAGAGGGACCTAGAAAGTAAGACATATGCCAGACTGGGACAATTCTAAAAATTGCCCCAAGGGAGATATTACTCTTGCCCCATTCACCCCCCACCCTTTCATTTTTTTCAGTGGAGTTGAAATTGGACTATGTCTACTTGGAAAGGCAAAATTTCTACCAAAGATAGACCTTTTCCTTTGTTTACAACAGCACACACTCTCACATGAGTTCATTTAAAGTCTTGCCTGGCTAAAAGAAACTTATTGGACTTAAATCCTAGTGCATTCATGGATTTCCCAGCATGTTTAGAATAATATGATCAAGCTATTTGAGAACCAGGAACTTGAGAAATTGACACCTAAGGCCAATACCTTTCAAATACAATCTTGGTCTGGACATAGGTGCCCACAAGGGCCCCTCCTTAAAGACTTGATGGTATCTTTTACTTTAGGAAATTGAGAACAGTGCCCTCTCACATGAAAAATCAATTGAAGAATTGAAATACTCCTTTATGTCACTCACAAGCTTGTATTTTTTTTTACCAAACTTTTAGGCATTCAATTTTCTTAAAATATCAATTGTCCCCCCCCCCCCTATCAAAAGAAAATTGCCCCAATTACTTTCATTTCATACGCTTCCACTGTAATGACTGTGACTTTTAAGACCTAGTTAGCCTATTTTTTTTTGGAATGTTTAGTGTTCCAAATTTTTATAATTTGGCGTGATTAGATTCTTTGTTTCGTTGGCTTTCCAACGCTTCTTACGGATCGTAAATCAGATGCGTATAGATCAAGATATGGACCAAATCGTAGCAGGGAGTCAGACAGTGTCTGACGGATCTTATAGGTGCCATCGGGCACATGGGCGACGGATCGGGTAGAGCCGTCAGGTGATTGAGCGACGGGCTCAATAAGAGCAATCGATCTGGGCGGAATTCGAATTCAAAATTTCAGTCCATTTTGGAAAAAACAAACGCATTGATTGGTGTTAATTGGCTTGATAGTGTCGCGAAATTTGTCCCCACGTGTGTGAGGCTATTAATTTCTTTTCCTCTCTCTCTCCTTGCATTGAAACACCAAACCCTAAAATATTTTCTTCTTCTTCTCTTCGGCACCTTTCTGGAGAGGCTCGGGAAGGGAGTCTATGCGAGGTTTTGGTCAGTATTTTAAAGTGTGTTGAAGAGCTGTTGGATTGTGATGAACCCCTTTGAATGTTATCCGCATATGATTTTGTATTTCTTGGGTTTTCAAACAAAGAGAAAAGTTTTCTTTATATTCTTTGATGATCTCGTATGAACTCGGATCTGGTATTATATCAACGAATGGTAAACGATTTTGTGATGTTTTACAAGTTTTGATGATGGTAATTTAAATCTCAACATATATATATTAGAAGTTATGATTTCTTAAGTTTCTTATTGGACTTTTTCCATAGTTTCTATATGATTAAAAGGGTCTTGGATCTTATGTTATAACTAAGATATGATCATGCTTTTAAGATGGGTTACAAGTTTTCATGTGAAGATAAATACGCTTAGGTAGACACCATGATTAGGTTAGTTCGTTTAAGGAATAAATCATTTTTTAAGATCGTTTAAAGAATGTTTCGGCCCCTATATGCATAGATCCAAATCATTGTCATGTTTTCATGATTTTTGAAGATTTAACGTAGATCCATATTTGTATTTGTACTTATGATAGATCTATGGTTTTTTGAAGATGTTTTAAATAAATCATTGTCTGTTTTAAATCGATTTCTTAAATGCATGTTTTTTATTTCAATACGAGATTCTCACTAATTTTACGCCGTTTTAAAATGACTTGTGTTTTGTTTTCAATGGTAAAATGCTTTAAAATAATTTACAAAAAAAATAAAAATGCTAGGGTTTCGTGCTTCTGCCCTGGGACGGCCCCTGTAGGAGCTGTCAGGCATGTTTGGGATGGCTCCCAGTAGAGCCGTTGGTTTGTTAAGGATCGGCCCCAGTAGGAGCCGTCGGGTTTGTTTCGGACGGCCCCAGGAAAAGCTGTCGGCCTGTCTCCGGACGGTTCTGCCAAGAGCCGTCGGAGTCTGTGAGTACGGGTACCATCAGGTCCCATACTGTTTGCACATTTTGTGATCGATTCGTATCATTTCAGGTCGGGTTATGTTGCCTTAGACCTACTGGATTTTGTTTCGCATCTATTGGGCCTAAGGTGAGTGGGTCTAGTCTCCTATGTAGTTTTTGAAGGATTTTATCAATGACTTTGAAATGCTATTTTATGTATAAACTCGAGCATGTCATATTATATAGGCTGATGCCTTATTACGTATTGTGTTGAAAAGATTATTATTTTGAAATTGTCGCATGCATATTATTGAAATGAAAATATGGGTTGATCATGCATTCATCACATTCGTCTAGGTGAGGTAGCCTAGGTGGCTCTGTCTAGGTGACTGTGGTTTAGAATGGACCCAAGTCTAGGTGACATGTGTCTAGGTGACATGATTTCCTGTGTGAAATCCTTGAGGCTAGGTGCTGTAGATGGCTAGGTGCCATGGGATATGGGCATGCGTGTCCATTGCATTCATACGCACCATATGTTTGATTGGATTTGAGGCATGCATACTGAAATTAGATTTTTATTATGTTGGTTTATTGGAAAATTATTGTAATTGCAAATATCATAATATTGTATGTTGCAAATTTGTTTCTTATCAAATATTATTTGAGATATCGATTATTATTGGGACCTAAAGGTCCATTCACTGAGTGTGTGGTAGCTCACCCGTCTTTTCCCAATCTTTCAGAGCAACCGTTGGTGATCGTCGATCTCGGTGGTGACGATCGTAGCTCGTGCTTTTATCTTCCGTTGCATCTAGGTGGTTGAATAAGCCTTCCTTGGCATGTAGTTTCCTTAGTCCCTTCCTGCAATAACGAAGTCTTGGGTACGGGGCGTTGCACTATGCCACAAACCAAACCAGTAACGACCAAAACCCGGATATGTTTCGGAACTGCATAATTTTTAAAATGTTACCGGAATTCGATGAAATTTTTATAGGAAGGACATAGCGGTACCAGGACCCATAATATGCAGTTAGATTTTCAATCAGAGTACTCAAACTCATGCATATGGCTAAAAATCCAATATTTTAGCGACCCCGATCGAAAAAAAAAGAAATGGTCAGAAGTGACCCAGATAATAAGGCTTCGAAAGGCACAACCACAACAAAAATTGCTCCAAATGACATAAACATAACAACTAGGTCCGTATAAAAATATGGGCCCATTTTTATATATGGCCCCATTGCAGTTTCAAATGTAGTCCACACCGTTTTTCTTTAAAAAAAAATTTATATACTCTCATGTTGAAGTGCATATTGTTATATGAAATGAAGTATATATTGAGATACATTTGTATTTTTTTATGTTAAAAAAATAAATCTTTTTTTGCTCATATACAATGATGAAACCCAATATATTATGATAGCACAGAATATGTTATGTTATCATAGTATGCAGTGTTGTATAATGGATTGCGAAACAAACTAAGTGTATCAGCACTCATAAAAATATAAATGGGCCCATTTCTATGAAAACTGTGCCATATTTTATTTATATGAACCTATTTAAATAAAAATATACGGGAAAATGATACACTCCATCTATTTCTCAGTCTGAAACTTAGTCCCCATGTTAGATCCTACGTGGAAAGCTGAGATGGCATGGCTTTGGTGGTTTTTTAAATTAGGCGGATTCGATGTGTTTCAAAATTTGAAATTCAAGATTTGACAGTGTCACCACATTAAATAGTCATCTAACACTGCATTAAATGGTCGAGCTGATGTTTCTGACACGTCACATGGCCCATCGACCATTCTTGATGCACGGTTCAAATGTGGCTAGTATATGCGCCTTTGTAAGCATCATGTACTTTACCATGTTCCATCAATTTTTCTGTATGCACTTATTCGTTTTGAGTTCCAATGCAATTTTTCTCTCTCTATTCAATTTCCACAAAACACACTCTTTCTTTCTTCAACTAAAAACCTTTCGGCTTCATTGGCGACTATCTCTTCCCTCACTGCCTCACCATCTCTTATGTGTGTCACCACTCTCACCTCGACTTTCACCATTTTTGCAGCTCTCTAAAGGAGAGTGGATAATGAAGGGGACTGGAAATCTAAACCACCACACACTCTCTTTCCTGTTTTAATTTTTTTTAGCATATGGTCTTATCAATCAAATATTTCAATTTTATTTAAATTCTTTTAATCTTAAATCAATTTTTTCTCTGTTTCAAAACTTGAAACCAGAAATCGAAGACCTCCTCAATGGGTTTTTCATTCCTTAGTAACCTAATCCACTCACCATTTTAAACCTTCATCTTTCATCAATTCGGCCATCATGGAAACCGGAAGTATTGTCGAGAATATCCCTTGACCGTTCACACTTTTGATGTGCTTCTTTATCATTTAATATCATGAGTTTTTGTTGTTATAGGTGACTCTAAAATAGGTGAAGTCTTCTTTGAAGCCGATGAACACGGGTGCACAGCCACACGAATAGTTGATTTCATGAAGGATATGAAGCTCAATGAGAGGCCTCTACACATTCAAAGCAGAGCATCAAATCTACTCCATTTAGGGGTTTCCTCAACATCCCTTCGTTCGGGATAGAGAAGTGCTTGTTGGAGACAACTTTATGTTTGTGGAACCCCGTGCGGTAGAGATACATCATCAAGGGGAAGGAACTGGTTCACCCCGTCGGATGTGGCGGTCATTTTTGCTCTTTCGACACATAGGACGCCTTTGATGGACGGAAAGCAAATCTCGTTCATAAGCTTTCGATCATGAATACTTCTCACACGTTCCGCATGTATATGTTTCTAATATGAACATATTAGTTTAGTGATCATGAAATTGCTATCAAGGTATATATACGTTCTATGGGGTATATGTCTCATTTGACGACGTACATACATATATTAGATTTGACTGGATGATGTAATAAAATTAGTTCATTCCTGAAAGTTGTTGGACTACAAAAATCAATGTCTGGCATCTGGAAAACTGGGGGACCACAACAAGAAGCAGGCTACAGTTGCAACATCAGCAACTAAAAAATGATTCCTCCTATGCACCTCCCTCTGCAAGAAGGAGCATGGTGCTTGTACGAAGAGGGCTATCAAGTTATTGTAGAAGACGGTGCTAGAGGAAGCTGCCCGGTGGCCCCTTATTCTTGATGTCCCTGCTCCGCAGCAGTTTGGTGGGCAAGACTGTAATGTACTCGTCTACCATTGGATTGCTTGAAGGATGCTTGATATTCATTGTTATTTTAACACCAATGATGATATGGCTTATATGCGTGCTATGATTACCGCTAGATCTATGGATGATGAATTTTGTGAAATTTGAACAAGTAAACGGTACTGTTTTGACTTATGCATATTTTACCATGTTTTGACTGTTATATAATTGGTATTGTTCGGCTAAGAACTTGGTTATGATTTTTGTTGTGTGGTGTGATTATTTTGTTGTAAAATATGCCTTCTGTGATTGACACAAAATTTTCGTGCATAAAGTTTGGTGATTGTGTTATATGCTTTGGAGGGTGAGGCATATGTTTTGTTAGACTACGTATGTTTCCATGTAGCTACGTTAGTATGGATTAGATAAGTAATGCGATTAAGGAATGTGAAAGCCATGTTGGAAACAAAAGGTTAAATTCTTATAAATAACAAAATTATTCAGAACTACATTTGTGAATGTCATATATATGTGAAATTCCTCATTCAACTGGTGTGGTTATGATCCCATCTGAAAACTGTATCGTGAACTTTATAATTTTGATCCCATCTACACTATTAAACTCCATCTCAATAGGTTAATGCAATATCAGCATCCCGATAAAAGATAACCAAGTCATCATTGGGAGTAAATCTTCTTCGACAAAATATATACGATTTACTTGCGATATATAAGTATATACATAATAAAGAACTGTACGTACAAATTTCAAAATGGAAAAGAGAAAGTTGTCCATGGTGGTGAATATCGTTGAATATGTCGACATCTATCGTCAGCAACAGACTGCATTTGAAAGCCAAAGAGAGCACATCGGCATTATACACAATACTATCCTTGATATTTATTGTAGTATCAAATCCAAGCATATTCTTTTTACCCAAGGCAGGATGATTTTTTCATAGAATTCTTGTTATAGTCCCAAGTCTCATGTTTATTTGATATCCAATGAGTATATACCTCCTTATATGAGTATATACCTCCTTTGACGAGGTTACTTCATTAATTTTTATTACCCTTTAATAATAGAAAAAAATCCAATGGAATGACAAATCTCATGCAGCGCATGCAAATTCAAACAGCAAGAACGCCAACCTGCAAAAAAATCACAAATACTGATCACAATCACAGGTAAAAATTCTTAACTTCACATGTCAGAAAAACAACGATACATCTCTAAAAGACCCGTCAATGGTGGCGGAGGGTGGTGGTGGTGGTTATCATCTTCGTGGAGCTACTTTGTGGGGGTTGCTGCCAAAAAGAGAGAGAAAGAGAAACAGTAGAAGAAAAGCAGAAAAAAGAAGGAAGAGAAAAAATGGATACAAAAGAGGGTGGTAGCTCAAAAAAATGAGTGGGAACTTTTTATGGGGGAAATTTTGTCACGCCCCAGGGCAGCTGTCCCCGAGACGTGGCTATATAAATAATATCAGCTATCAATACCTGAGGTCAACAAAGACTCCAACAACAGCATACAAGGTGGAAAGGCAAAGATAAATGATAGCTAACTAAAAAGTGAAAGCATAAAATATCAACTATATCTGTAAACCAAAATATTATTACAGACCCGAATACACAATCACTGTCCTGTGAGAGCCATTTCTAATCAAAACAAAGTACAACCAGTGCAACACTCACGATTAACAATACAGAAGTGACTCTTGGACTACTCACAGCCTTGCACTCGCCAACCGCTAAACAGGATGCTCCATGAATGCAAGACCACGCCATAGGGAAGCTCCAGCTCCACGCCCAACACCACCCCTGTAAAAGAAACAGTACACGAGGGGTGAGCTACACGCTCAGTGAGTGGCTGGAAACCAAACAACATTACAACAATTTAATGTTAAGGCAATTTTTTTTTGAGGAAAACATGGGTGGGGACCCAATGGATAACAAGGTTGCACGGTGGCGCGACCAACCTCACCCTTGTCGGTATCAGATTTTGGGAAAAGAAAGAAAGGGCCCTCTCTTCCTTCCTCCTCGGTCCTCCGGTGGTGGTGCGTGTGTGGGGGTTCTTCATAGGCTTAGATCCGGAGAGCTGATCCTTGGCAGGCTCGGTCGGATCATCTCTCGGAAGGGGTGGTGGGGGGTTTTGTTCCTGGCTGAGGCGGCCGACGGGTCCTCAAGAGGATTCAGGGGTTGTTGTGATCGCCACCTGCTTTTCTCCAAAAGCAGGAAAAGTTGAGGGTGGATTTGATTGCCATTGTGGGGTCTCCTCTCTGAGACACGGATATGCCGTACACAGAGGTGAAGACAGGGATCCTCTTCTGCTTCGGGAACCTGACTAGAGGAGAATTGAGACTGAGATGGGCTAGGGATGGGCCGACTAGTTGTAGGAAATGGGTTTCTCTCTCACTCTCTCTCAGGGGTTTTTGAAATGGTGGTGTGGGGGGGTATGGCTTGATGATTGGGAATGTGGGTTGTTGTGTGTTATTGATGGTTATTGATTATGCATAAATGCTTAGACCCTCTTATTTATAATAAAAGGGGTGTAGGGGAGTGTTCACTGGATAATAGATCAAATAGGATAATAAGGTGCTTGATTTGACCTTCCATTAGATCTTTGTTATCTGGCAGTGTCCAGGTGAGGGGCGGCTAGTTTCACCCAATGAGGGGCGGCTACTCTCAAGTAGCCGCCATCATAACCTGCCAAACGTCCCATCTCTGACAAGCGGTGGCTTGGGTCAGTTACTAAGGTTGAACCGGCTAAGATGGGGTGGCTAAAAGGGACAATCTACCGCAATCATGCTTGCTTTTTGTCCCATCCAGGAAGGTGGTTTGGGGTCGGTTTAGGGAGCTGCTAATTGAAACTAGCCGCCTTGTATGGGGCGCTACTCTAAAGTAGCCGCCCCTGTCCAAGTCTTAGATTTTTCTAAGTGTGGACTTCTAGGGTTTCCAGTTTTGGTTTCTAAGGGAGTTTTCTATTAGATGTCCAAATGTGGTTGTTTCCATTATTACTTGAAGTAAATTTTTTTTCTTTGGACGGTCAAAATTAGGGTATCTACAATTGTCTCTTATCGGACGGAGTCTTTGTGTGAAAGAAAAAAACTTCGATCGATGATAAGGAAAGAGACCCTTATTTTGGCCGGCCCAACCTTCAAGAAGTTTAGGACACATGACCAAATACAATTCAGGGAGGTAATTTAGGTCATCAGAGGCTGTGTTTTGACTAGAATGGTTATCTAAGGATTGATCCAGGTGGGAGAGTGAGTACAAGTAAGGAAGCGAGTGATCCAACCCTCGGACGGGGTTCTTAGCCATCGTGCACGGAGCAGCCGAGCGTCAGTTTCCTTGTGCCTACCGTACCCGTGCTTGGGTAGCTCAGTAAATCAAGGGGATATCGTAGACAGAAAAAAAAAAAGTGTGTTTGATTTGGTGAATTGGCTTATTCGAAAGACAAAGATTCCAGAAAAGAATCAGAACTGAAAAAATTTGAACTGAATGGTATTGGTAATTGTGATAAAACTTCAAGAAAGTTGTGTTTGATCAAGTAAAACTTTGAAATAAACAAATACATGGCTATTTGTTTTTAGAAAACTTGGAAATAAATGTGTTTGAGAAGCTGACAGGGGGCGGCTAGTGATGTTTAGCCGGCAGGGATGGGCGGCTATTTGTATTTAGCCGTCGGGCAGGGGGCGGTTACTCGCGAATAGCCACCGGCCGACTGGGTCCCTTATAACTGAAAAGGACCCTCTCTCTCTCGCACGTTTTCAAAAACGGTTCTTCTCCCTCCAACACTTCTTCTTCTTCATTTCAAACCGAAAAAACTTGGATTTCCTTGGTTTTGATTCACCCTAGATCACTCCTTTCTTCTTGATTTCGAAGCCCTAGTTTCCTTTGGGGTTTTCCTTTTCGCGAAATCGGAGGAGATGACAAAGGGGAAGAGGACGGCTTCAATGATGAAGCGCCTCAGGTCTTCCTGAGAGCAGAGGGGGGCTGTCTCAGGGTCCAGCTCGTCAGAGAGCGACGGGGCGGAGAGGGGGGTCGCGCGAGAGATGACCCAAACGGCGGAGACGCCGTTGGTGGGCTCGGGTGAGGTCGGGTTGGGGGTAGTGTGATAGGGTATACACGCAAGAGGAGGCGTGGGGGTCCATCGATGGTGGCCAAAGGTGTGGGTCTGTAGGCCGGAGGGTTGGCCGTAGGTGTAGGTGAAGAAGTAGGGGCTGAGGGGATTGGTGAGGAGGTGCGGGCATTGTTAGATGCTATTGTGGGGATGCTGGATAGGGAGGCCGTAGAGGCCAGGGCTGAAGAGGAGGAGAGAAGGGTTATGGGGGTTTCTAAGGCGTTGGCTTCTGATGCGGTGGGCATGGAGGAAGGCGAGGATGTTGGGGTTGGGGCCGAGGAGGCCGTGAGCGTTGGGGTCGAGGCCATAGAGGCCGAGGGTGTTGGTGCGGAGGAGGTCGTGATCGAGGAGGAGGGGGATGATGAGGAGGGGGATGACGAGGAGGGAGATGATCCTGACGAGGCTGAGGCGGGAACTCCTGGGGCCTCACGAGCCATGGTACATCTTAATTCCCTTTTATTTTTGACATATATACATGTCTTTGTGGTATGCATAAAATGTGTGAGAAATGTATGTATGTATGTGTTTTGAATAGGCATGCTTAATTCCCTTTTATCTTTGACATATATACATGTCTTTGTGGTATGCATAAAATGTGTGAGAAATGTATATATGTGTTTTGAATAGACATGCTTAAAAAAAATGATCACGGTGGGTTTTTTAGTAGCATGATTTACATTTTTCGAGTGTAAAATGATGTGAGCATTGGGTTTAGAAAGGATCGGTCTTGCATGGGGCGGGGGGGGGGGGGGTTATGGTTGGGTTTACATGTATTTTATGAACATAAGGGGTAATCATGGTAGGTTCATATATGGTGTGTATTTTACAGGGAGGGACAATTTCTTTTGTATGTCTAGGTGAGTTCATGAAAGGTATATAAGCATGATAGATAATGGAAGAAAGTATGCAAGAAATGACTAGTGGAATAAGAGGGTAAAATATGTGATTATATAGAAAAAGCTTTGTAATAAAGGGGGGTGAATTTCCTTCTAAGGTTTTGTTTTTCATGCTTTTGGGAATTCCTATTTAAGCATGGTTTAGAATGAATTTTGGTTTAGAATCCTTACCTCTTGAATGATATCCCAAGAGACTAACCCCTTTTCTTTCTTTTGTTATCAGTGGCCGAACCGTATTCGGGCCCTCTGGCATGGGACGAAGAGGTGGTATGATGCCCTGAGGCCGGAGGAGAGGAACCTAGAGGACGAAGCAGGCTTCCGCTCGTTTTTCCTGATCGAGCCCTTCCACGTTCATCGCCCATATCTTGAGGCATTGGCGGAGCAGTGGGATCCGGAGAGCTGCACATTCATTCTCCCTATGGGTGCGGTAATGCTGATGCTCGAGGATGTGGAGTGGATCACGGGCCTCCCAGTCTTGGTTGAGGCGATGATAGCGGTTATTAGCTCGGACTACAGGGCGCTCTTCTGGGAGTTGATTGGGGAGTGGGAGTTCGTGGAGCGGGAGAGGACGTTGAACTGGATCCCTCTCAGACAACTTTTGAGGCAGTACGGCCTCGGTTCATTCACGCGCTGTCAGAAGGGCGAGGTTGCAGCTAGTTTTGAGAGGAGGAGGCTGATGATCGAGGCCAGGGAGGCCACTGGATGCCCACAAAGGGCTCGGAGGGAGTTGAGGGCTTTCTTCCTCTATTTCTTTGGTCGGGTCCTCTTCTCGTAGGCCTCCGACAAGGTCTCCTCTCACTCTTTGCTGCTGATGAGGGACCTAGAGGCCATGGGACGCTTTGCCTGGGGAGCGGCCATGCTGGCTCATCTCTTCGTGGAGCTGTCGAAGAAGGTGAAGAGGGTCGGGGGCAAGAATCTCGACGGTTTTGCAGCATTTCTGTAGTTATAATTAGTGAAGATAGAAATAATTCGATTTAAGTTCATTAACACGCCGTCAGAAGGGCGAGGCTGCAACTAGTTTCGAGAGGCGGAGGCTTATGATCGAGGCCAGGGAGGCCAATGGATGCCCACAGAGGGCTCGGACGGAGTTGAGGGCATTCTTCCTCTATTTCTTCAGTCGGGTCCTCTTCTTGACAGCCTCCGACAAGGTCTCCTCTCACTCTCTGCTGCTGATGAGGGACCTAGAGGCCATGGGACGCTTTGCCTGGGGAGCGGCCATGCTGGCTCATCTCTTCGTGGAGCTGTCGAAGAAGGTGAAGAAGGCTGGGGGCAAGAATCTCGGTGGTTTCGCAACATTTCTGCAGGTATAATTAGTGAAGATAGAAATGATTCGATTTAAGTTCATTAACTTCACCTGACTTTGGTTTTGACTTTCTTTCTGCAGATTTTCGGGTATGAGCACTTTGCCATCGCTCGTCCGACCCAGCTGGTCTTCGACCGCCCTCCCTTGGGCCATGAGATGGGCGCCTCCAGGGGCTTCTCGCTTGCGTCGCTTCGCTCAGTTTTGGGAGGCGTTCAGTGTCTTGAAGGAAGAAGAGGTATATATCTTCTGGATTTCTAGCTTGTACTTGATTTTCTTTTGACTAAGCTCCCTTCTTTATTCCTTGGCATCCTTTGTAGATGACTTGGAGGCCCTATGCTGAGGAGGAGGTCCCCGAGGAGTTGTCGAGAGACATCTGGCTGATCTTCTTCAATGAGGTGGTCTTTCACGCGATCAGCCGGGTAGTCCGCTAGCTAGGGTACCATCAGTGGGTGTCGGATCCTCTGATGAAGCGTCCTCCAATCCCGGTGACCGGAATTCCTTGGGATACGAAGCTTTCGAGGAACTATGTAGTGTACGTGCGGGGATGGGTCGAGAGGGGGACTTTGGTGAGGGTCGTCCTGAGGTGGTTGGCAGCGAGGAGTATATGGCCTGGTTCTGCCAGGAATATGTCGACATCCTCGGGACTATGGAGGAGGAGATCCCGGATGCTTACGTAAGAAAAATCCTTTCTCTTTTCTCTCCTTGCTTCTTCTTTGTGTCCTAAATGATGCCTTCTTTTGTAGGTTGAGCTGAATGAGTTGGAGAAGAAGCTCGAGACCGCCAACGAGCACCTCCAAGCACGGGCCGGGCAAGTAGAAGGGTTGCGGGTGCAGAGGCGACGCTTGCAGGACCAGGTTCGGGTCCTTGAGGCTCAGGTGGATGCTCTGTTGAGAGCAAGAGCTTATGGCGCTTCCTCCTCCTTTGCTCCTCCTCCGACTAGTGCCTCCGATCGAGAGCTCGAGTTGATGGATGAGCTAGGCATGGTCCGTAGCGAGCTCCTGGCTACTCGGATGGAGCTTGATCAGGCGAGGGAGAGGGCCGCGAGGGCCGAGGATGAGGTGGACTTGTTGCGGTCCGAGAGAGCTTGAGAGAGGAGGAGATGGACCAGCTGCGGTCCCGTATCGTGCTGAGGAGGAGTCTTCCATTGTGGGCCATGAGCGGGACTCCCTCCAGGCTAGAGTGTCAGAGTTGGAGGCGTCGGCCGGCGTGCCTGGTGGATTGATGGGAGACCTGGTTCGTTCTCTTCAGGCGGCCGGGGACAGGGATCGGGAAGCTCTCAGAGTCTCGGAGGCGAGGGCACGGGAGCTGGAAGAGAGGTTGAGGGTGGCCGAGGACCGATCCAGGAGCATGGAGGGTCGGCTTCGTCAGAGGTTGGAGAGAAGAGATCGGGACATGCAGCAAGTCCACCTCTGGGAGGCCACCATGAGGGGGAAGCTGGTTGGCGGAGGGTCTATGACGGAGGCGGATCTCGACCTTCTCCCTCTCGAGCTTGATCATTTGGTCTTTGCTTCCTTTGCTACAGGGGCGACCTTCAGTCGGGCTTCTCGTCCTTTGGCGACACAGAGCCGTGGGAGATATGCGAGGGCTGCTTCTTCGGTGAGGGAGACTCTTGCTGCTCCAGATGCTCCAGAAGTTCAGTCTTCTCCTCAGCTACCACCTTCTCAGCCAGGCCAGGATGTTCCTCCTTCGACCCAGCCTCCCGGGGATGACGACACTCCGAGGTATAGTTTTTGTGTCTTGGTTTCGGTAGAAGAAATGTATATATGCAAGGAATTCATGTTTTTCTTCTTTTTTTGGCTTAGGTGATTGTTTTGATGATGGATAGCTCAAGACATTCGGATTTGGAGCTTTTGGTGGACCTATCGCTACCCGTTTATCATTTGCTTTTAGTTGAACTTAGGTTTACCTTTCTGTTTTATGAACAACTCATAATTTCTTTTGATAATCTTATGTAAGTGGATATGGGTGTTTTAGTTCTGGTTTTAAAAGGGTATTTATTGGCTTTGATTTGGTTTGATATATGTGGAATGGTTTCCTATGGTTTTGGTGTTGTGGGTGAATGAATTTGGTGTATGAATGCCTGGTTTGGAATGTGGTTTTGGTTTTTGTTGCTGTTTGATTCGTATTTATGCAGGTTTAGGGATTGTGTATGTGTATGGAATGTGTGTGTACAGGTTTTGACAAAAAATATTTCTAGCAGATATTGAAGGGTTTGAAGAGTTGATTAAAGCTAGACTGACAGGGGCAGGTGGGATAGCAGGTGAGGGGCGGCTAGTTGTCTTTAGCCTCCCCAGGACTGGTAGAATTTACCTGTAAGGCGGCGGCTAAATGGTTTTAGCCGTCTGATGGCAGGTGGCTAGTCGGGTTTAGCCGCCCCTGGCCTGGGACAATTTTTTGATTCTGTCATTTGTCCGCTGCTGCTAAAAGTCTTTGTGAGTGTTTGTTTAACCTTCAAGACTTGTACAAACATTCTTTCCATGGACCAAGTGTTAAATATGTCCGGATTGTGCCCCTGCACTGACTTTCGAGTCTTTCTTGTTCAAATTGTCAAGGGCTACAACCCCTCTAAGGTAAGTAAGGGAAAAAAAAGTGCAAGAAACCATGCTCGGCATAAAAAGGAGGGAGCCTAGATTGCTCTGAGTGTGATTTTGTGGGAATAAAAGAGACTCTCAAGTGTGTATGAGAGTGGGGCAATTTTTCTTTCTCAAATGGGTGTGGAAGGGTATGAAATGGAAGTAATAGGGGCAATTTTCTTTTGGCATGGGAGTTAAATGCGGTATTTGAGAAAATTGAATGCCTAAATGTTTGGAAAAGGAAAATACAACCTTATGCATAAGTATGAGTGACATAAGGAAGCATTTTAGTTTTTCAAAGGATTTTTCATGTAAGAGGGCAGTGTTTCCAACTTTCTAAAGTAAAGAGGGTCCTTGTGGTCACCCATGTCCAAACCAAGATTGTATTTGAAAGGTGTTGACTTCAGGTGTCGATTCCTCAAGTTCATGGTTCTCAAGTGCTTGATCATATTATTCTACACATGCTGGGAAATCCATGAATGCACCAAGATTTAAGTCAAGCAAGCTTCCTTTAGATAGGCAAGTGTTTTAAGTGAACTCATGTGAGTGTGTGCTGTTGTAAACATAGAAAAGGTTTATCTTTGGTTGAGATCTTGCCTTTCCAAGTAGACATAGTTCAATTCCAACTCCATAGCAAGAAATAAAAGGGTGGGGGGTGAATGGGGTAAGAGTAATATCTTCCTTTGGGGCAATATTTTAGAATTGTCCCAGTCTGGCATATGTCTTTACTTCCTAGGTCCCTCTGGCTTTCTTCTTTTTACCACTTCTTTATTTGGGTGGAGAGTACAGCCCGCTGGGCGTATACCCGTATTTTGAGTGGAGAGTACAATCCGTTTGCTTGGATGTGTACTAGTATAGCCTTTTGTTCAGCATATACTGTGCGTAAAGGCGTTCATGCCTGCTAAAGTAGAGAGTTTAACCCGTTGTCTGGGTGTTGTTTTGATCTTTGGCCTCTCATTGCCTTTTGTTTTTTTGTTTTGTTTTGAGGGGGGTGGGGCTTTTCTATTTTTCACCCCTGCTCTTTTCTGCTTCCCCTCTAGAAGTGTTTATATAGTGCCAGAGCCAGTTTTGGGACATATGCTAGGTCTGGGTAATCCCTCATTTTGCCTTTGGGTTGATACGAGTGGGGGCGAGAATAAGGGGAGATGCTTTGGGTTTATAAAATTGTCCAGTCTACAGGGTAGGCAATTTCTCCTTTTATCAGATAAACCAGTTCCTAAGTCATACTGGTGTGATGGAGGTGGCATGAGTGGTGAATATATGAGTTCAAATAAAATACAAGTTATCTTTGAGAGTCTTACAATATTTGTCAACTTGAGACTTCGACTCCTTCAGCGTCCACCAAGCGGTAGGCATTCCCGGAATAGGCATGGGTGATCACATAGGGTCCCTCCCATGTGGGTTGCAGCTTGCCTTTGGGGTGGGGCTGCCTTGATGGCATGATTTGCTTGAGTACAAGCTCCCCAATTTTAAATTTTCTCTCTATTACTTTCTTTTCAAATGCCCTTGCCACCCTCCTCTGGTAGGCCTGGGCATGGTCCGCGGCTCTTAACTTCTTTTCGTCCAATAGTTCGAGGCGTAACAGGAGCGCCTCTCTTCTCTCTTCGATCTGTAGGTCTTCTTCTAATACTATTCTTAAGGATGGGATAAGAATTTTGTAAGGTACTACCGCTTCTACCCCGAATGTGAGTGAATATGGGGTCTGGCCGGTGGGTGTTCGGATAGAGGTTCGGTAAGCCCAGAGGGCATCAACTAACTTGTCTGGCCAGTCAGTAGCTTTGTGGGTTTCTACTATCTTTTTTATGATTCTGAGCAAGGTTTTGTTGGTGGCCTCTGCTTGCCCATTTCCCTGGGGTAATATGGTGTGGAGTGATGAAGCTCTATGTGGTGTTTATCACACAGATCCCAGAATTCTTGGGAAATGAATTGGGGGCCATTATCAGTTATGATCATTCTGGGGTGCCGAACCGTGCAAGGATATGGGTACGAACGAAACGGGCCAGGGTGGAGCTTTTGATCAGTACATAGGACTCGGCTTCGGCCCATTTGGTAAAATATTCTGTGGCAGTGAGGATGAAAGCTTTCTGGGTGGTATTTTCTACTGTGTCTCGGAATGGTCCTACTACATCTAATGCCCACATAGAAAATGGCCATGGTGAAGTCATGGGATGCAAGGAAGATGCTGGTGCATGTATTTTGTTGGCATGAGTCTGACATTGGACACAGCGTCGAACATATTTGTTGCAATCCCCTTCGAGTGTGGGCCAGTAATAGCCCATTCTTAGTACCTTTTTGCCAGCATTTGAGCGTTGACATGACCTCCGCAGACTCCAGAGTGAGCTTCTTCCACAATGGTGTATGCTTCCTCATCGTCTAGGCATCTGAGTAACTCCCCGTTAAAGGATGCTCGAAAGAGTATTCCCCCTCGGAGGCAGTATTTGATTGCTATCCTTTTAACTATCTTCTGATCGCCGTCAGTAGCGTATTCTGGAAATGAACCGTCTTCGAGGTAGTTTTTGATATCAAAGTACCATGGATTTCCATCATCCATATCTTCTAGATCAAGGGCTAGGATTTTTGTGGTACTAGTGATTCCTTCTGTTTGGTTTTGTTGATTTAGGAGGTTTTGAGTTTTACAATCTTGAAGTTCGGTGGCAGGTGTTTCTAGCCTTTGGATAGTGACTGTTTCGATGGGGAAGGCAAGTGATGAAGCTAATGAGGCTAAAGAGTCTGCAAGGATATTGCCTGTTCTAGGTATAAAGATGTGGGTGACCTTACAGAACTGTTTTAATAGGATTATAGCTAGCTCCCTATATGGTTTTAATTTTGGGTCCCTAGTCTAACACTTTTTCAAGGTCTGGCGAATTACTAAAAGTGAGTCTCCAATAATGTCTAGATCTTTGACCCCAGAGATAGAGCTATCTTCAAACCTATTATCAGAGCTTCATATTCGGCAATTTTGTTGGTGGCGTTGAATGTGAGCTGAAATGTTCATGGGATAATGACGCCTTTGGGGGAGATTAGTGCTATTCCTATCCCTCTCCCTTGTTGATTAATTGCCCCGTTGAAGTATAGTGTCCATGTCTTCCTATCTTTCTCCTCGATGAGTGCAAATATTTCTTCGTCTGGGAAGTCGGTCCTCACTGGTTCGTAATTAGGGAGAGGGAGCTGAGCGAGATGGTCAGCAATGGCTTGTCCCTTAACGGACTTCTGAGTGGCATAAGTGAAAAGTTTTATTTTCTGAATGCAGAAAAGTATCATACCTTTCTATCCAAATCAAATTGGGAATTCCAATTTGATTTGGATAGAAAAAAGCAGGATATAAATAAATTCAGATTATTATTGTGTCTACCAGTCGATATCGAAATGGATAGCATTATTATTATTACCGATCAGTAAACCCCATGGAAAAAAAAAAAATAAATAAAAAAGAATTTTTTATGGTCAAAAATTCATTTATTGTCAAACTCATTTAACTGGACTTGCCATTAGGCCAAGCTACCGATTAATACGGCTTTCTCAAATAGGAACCTTACCGGGTCTATTTTGGCAAAGTACTTGACTTTGTGGGGAAGAAAATAATGGCGTAGCTTCTGGGAAGCCCATACTAAAGCTAAGCAAGTCATTTCTATGGGAGGGTAGGCTTGTTCGTATTCAATTAATGTCTTACTTAAATAGTAAACAGCCTTTTCTTTCCTTCTTGTGTCATCGTGTTGTGCAAGCACAGTACCAATGGCCTCTTTGGTTGCCACTACATAAAGAAGTAGGGGTCGTCCGGGTACCGGGGATGAGAGGACTGTGGGATTAAGGAGGTATTTCTTTAAGCTATCGAAGGCCTTTTGGCAGTCGCTATCCCAGTTAAACTTAACTCCCCCTTTTAGTAGTTTATAAAAGGGGCGGCATCATTTGACGTGTTGTGAGATAAATCTCCTGATGAATTGCAGTCGATCGATGAGTCCTCTTAATTCCTTCAAGTTCTTGGGTGGGGGCATTTGGGCAATGGCCCTTGCTTTAGTTGGATCAACTTCAATCCCCCTTTTGCTTACCATGAACCCCAAGAGTTTCCTGGAAGAGACACCGAAGAGACGTTTCTTTGGGTTCATCTTAAGTGAAAATTCCATGCATCTATGTAGCACTTGTTTGAGTATATTCGCATGTCCTATTCGAGTTCTAGATTTGACTAGGATGTCATCTACGTAAACCTCTACTAGCTTATGCATCATATCATGAAATATTGAAGTCATCGCTCTTTGATATTTTGCACCCGCATTTTTAAGTCCAAAAGGCATTACTACATAGCAGTAGGTCCCCCAGAGAGTGGTGAAGGAAGTCTTTTCCTGGTCATCTTCTGCCAACCGAATCTGGTTGTATCTAGAAAAGCCATCCATAAAAGAGAGCATTTCATATCCTGCCGTGTTATCGACAAGGAGATCAATATGTGGGAGTGGGAAATCATCCTTCGGGCACGCTCGATTGAGGTCCCTGAAGTCAATGCACACCCAGATCTTGTTGTCTTTTTTGGATACCGGAACAATATTAGCTACCCATTTCGGGTATAAGACTACCCGGATAAATTTAGCCTAGTGGAGTTTGTCCACCTCATCTTTTATTTTTAAAGCCACCTCTGGATGAAGGCGCCTTAGCTTCTGCTTTATGGTTTTGTGTTAGGTTCTAAAATTAATCGGTGCTCGACCAAAGAGGTGTTGAGCCCGGGCATGTCTTTGTAAGACCAGGCGAAGGTGTCAATATACTCACATAGTATTTTAACTAGACTTTCTCTTTCATCGGGCTTCAGCTCCGCACTAATCAGGATGACCTTGGGGCTATCTTCAGTCCCCAGGTTTAGTTCTTCCACCTTTTCATCTGCTTCTTCTATCCTCTCATCAAACCTCTGGAGGCTCCGGTCAAATTCTTTGGAGTTGTCTTCTTCTTCTTTGCTGTCTTCATCGCAGATTTCGAAGCTGTAACGCCCCCGAATCCACGACTCCATTTTGAAGCGTGAAATCCGGTGGCGTTACCTTAATTCTTCCCCAAATCTCAGAGTTCTATTATTCTTTTATTCCCAAGAACAAAATAAAAACATCACCATACTTATACATCAATTGTCGAGGCTAAAATCCAATACCAATTCAATATACATCGGGAACAATTGAATTTTTTTATATATATCCACACTATCATACATATGGGTCCTCTACATGCCAAAGAAATGACCAACACCTTCTACACAGGTCTAGTGCTCCAAAAATCATTATCTTGATCACTACTACCCGAGATCCATCAATCTAAGCCCTTAACCTGAAAAGGGGAAATAATGAGGGGTGAGCAACCACACGCTCAGTGAATAGACTATCATTATCCTGTTAGTATAGTTGTATTCAAAATATCATAATCATAATATGCCCACACAGGCATGTAATATATCAAAAGAGTAAATATAAAAAAGGCTACCAAGACATGCAATAATACATATATACAATCCTATCCAACATGATGCATGCAACACCACGAACACCCATGTTTGTCTTCGCAGCACCTAGCTCACAGGGCCTTTCACAGGCATGGCCACGTAGACATAGCCACAAAGACTTGGGTCCTACGTTCTCGGACCTGGCCACGTAGACGTACGCCCACCTAGACGTTGGCCACCAAGACCGAGCCACCTAGACGGAATGTATGCATTTGCTAATTTACCACATCTTCAAACCATAAAAAGACAAAGCATGTACGATCTCCATAAAAAGACAAAGCATGTACGATCTCAAAATACAAACCATAATGATACATATATCACCAAAAGCATGCTCATATTTTTATATCGAAACTAGTAGTCATATTCCATAAAATAAGTTGGTCCTAGCATGAATACATAATATATTCTTTGAAATCTACATATGAGACTCAAGTCCACTCACCTCTAGTCCTCGCAATACAAACCGATGCACGTGCATGAACACCACACACTCGCACATGAAAACCTAGCATAACAATTATGCAATAATAAATCAGAAATCATTCAATCATGACCCAAACAACTGACAAGCAACTTACAACAACACTAGGCCCATTAATCCCAAAAGCACATACCTAATAGACCTACAATCCGCAACTCACCTCAAAGGCCTAACAAAAATCCCAACTCCAAATAAATATTAAAGTGCTCATATCTCACAATGATACGATAATCCATATACATTTATTTTATAAGGCATACATAATCGATCAATCCTCGAACAAATAATCCACTACAACTCCAATGATCCAAATAACTCAACTCAACCAATTTACATCCAAATAACAATAATATCCAATTAATATTCATTGATCGCACTAAACCAAATTAATTGATTTAAGATCCAATTTGAGTCACCAAGATCAATAAAATCATCAAAATCAACAAATCAAATTATACTCATTAAACATCCATTTGGGATCTCTTTAATTCTTAAAATTCATCAAACTTGGTGATGAAGCAAAAATTTGAATTCTAAGAAACTGCACAGAAATATTTGAAAATTCATAACTTTCTACCCGTAACTCTTAATTGGACGATTCATGATTTGTTATAAAGATCTTTTCAAATTCTATTTCTGTTTGTGAATTACATTTTTTCCCAGAAACGATCCATTCAATGTCAAAAACACGATTTAATGATCAGGTATACAATCAACCCGAAAATAACCCTTAAATCCCAAAACCAATAAATCTAGTTTGATCTTAAGAAATCCTTCGAGATCCATTGAAATCTAATAAAAACATCATCTATTTAAAATCAATCAAACCCTAATCCTAATCCATCAACCTTCTTCCCCAAATAATCGATTGACACAATTATCTTCTAACAAAATTAAATTGAAAAACTAAACAATAAAAATCAATAGAGAAAGATTTCTCACCTTGTGGTGCTCGACGGGTAGAGTTAGGTCATCACCACCCTTCATGCCTCATGAGAAATCTGATGCAAACCCTAACCCAAAACGTGTTATATAAAAGGTGGGTTTTTATCAAATTACAAAACAGCCCCTTAAGTATTCTGGGTTTACAACGAGGTGCTTATCCGATTTATAGACAGATCCCTATCCGATTTACAAACTGATCCTTGAAGGCTATTAAAAGGTATTCTGGATTCTCAACCAGATCCCTGGGCCCAATAACTTGACACAAAATCCTAAAAAACTAATTTCCCGAACTCCGAATCTCATCGAATTTCAACCAAAATATCTTGAGAATATAAAGATCTCCAGAAAAATATAAAATAAATATTTCAACATCAATTTATAATTATTATAATTATAAATCAAATTTGACCAATTTGGGCCCACCGCCAAATCTAAAAATGAAATAATTAAATTTCAATTTAAAAATTCTATTATATATTTAAAATAAGTATATATGGCTAAAAATACAGAGACGTTACAGAAGACTCCCAAACCGTCATCTAGGTTTTCCATATTATCTAGGTTTGGTTCTTCTATAACTGTTATAGACTCAAATTTCTCTAGGCCAAAAAAGGTCCCACAATGTCCTTTTTATGTGGTTAATGATATGATCAGATATCTGACTTCTAGAGTGCTTGACTGTTTTAAGTGGGGGACTGGGGCTGGAATGTTTAGTTTGGCTAGCTAGATGTCGCAAGTTATTTAAGAGATCAGAGTCAGCACTGAAGGGGTGCCATGCTGGGGTGAAGTCATCTTTGTCAAATAAGGACCCCAAGGTTTTAGTTTCCATTTTTTTTTGTTTTTTTTAAAGGAAAAGACAATTAATATTTACAACTTACTGGATTCACTTAGGTGCTTCAACCGACCTTCCTCCAACAACTAGCGCTCCTTTGTTGCGATGCTTGCACACTGCAAGGGAAGAGCGCTTTGTTAGTTGGAGTTTTACACTGGTGGTGTGTCTAAGGTTTATCGGGTGTGGAAATAACCAGTTAAGGGAGCCGAGATATAGTCCGGCTCTCTTCCTGGATAGAGGTTAAGGGACGAGGATACGTGGTTTATTCAACCTGCTCTACGATTGTTCCCTTTATGAAGTGTTCATATAGTCCCAATTACATTTCCTTTTAAATCATGTGTTTGTTGATGAGCCAAGGCCTTTCTTATCCAGCCAGGCTGGGAGTTTGACGGGCTCTAGGATCCCACCTTTTAGCCCTAATGTTTTTCCCGGGATGTGACCCATGGCTTTCATCATGTGCCAACCTGGGTTTTTAGGCTTAGGGTGATTTGCCTTTACAACACTGGTGAGGGTGTCTTGAGGGTTCAGCCAATTGGCTGGGAAGTCTAGGATGTGAATGGTGGCTTCTTTTGGCTTTAAGTCGATGATCTTTATGGCGATAGTCTCGTTACTGGTGGACCCTGACTTGGGTTCTTTGATTGCGTCCCCCCGTATTTTGATTATTTGATTTCCCAAAGGGAATTTCAAACATTGGTGCACGGGGGAAGAGACCCCTTTGATTGAGGCTAACCATTTACGTCCTAGGATCATGTTATAGTCAGAGTCCATTTCTAAAACATATGCTTCGACAATTGTTTCTAAGGACCCTATTTTTAATGGGAAGTCTTTAAAACCAAGAACTGGGCGAGCCGTCTTGTCATAGGCGAATATCCGAGTATCTGTTTCCAGGAGCGTGGTGATATGTCCGCCAATGTGTTCAAAGGTGCGCAGTGACATGAGGTTTACTCTTGCACCGGTATCGACCAGTACTTTATCTATGGGATACCCGTCGATATCAACTGTGATGCATAGGGTTGAGGTGTTGATAACTTTATCGCAGACTTCTTCTTTGGGCCTAAATGTTATCATAGGCCCCAGCCCTGCAGAAGCCAAGGCTACTGGTATGTTTAAGGTGGAGATTTGAGGGTCAACTTGGACTCTTTCTAGAAACATCCTTAGGGACTGTTGGTGTTCTGAGGTTTCGATCAACTCTAGGATAGAGATTTTTTCGGGGATTTTTCGGAGCTGGTCGAGGATGTCAATCCTATCCCCGACACTTGCTTCCTCGATTTCTGTTTCGGGTATGGGACGCCTATAGGTGGGGACAGCATTAAAGATTCTTCCGGCCCTAGTTGTATGATGGTTTAGGGTATCAACCGTGGTCCAGGGAAATTGGTTTTTTAATAGGTTTATGTTTTTGTTAACTGGCAGGATGGGGCTAAGCCTAGGGGATGGTCTTATATGAGAGGGGAGAGACTTCATGGGTCTTTGGAGGATGGGGGAAGGTGCTGAAGAATTAGGACACCTGGAATGATCCTTGGTAGTTCTTCACGGTTTGTGGCCCCTATGGTGTAGATGCTTTCGAAACTCAAGCTTTCTGGTTCCTCTATGAAGGCTTGCATGGTTGGTTTTGGGTCTTGTGTTTCGGCATTGATTACAGGTTTGGGACGTGTTAGGGCTTGGTTTTGTTTGGGTAAAGAATTCAAGTGGGTCCCTGGTGGTTTCGTAGTTGGGCTATTTTTGAGTCCCCTGATGGTGGCCCAATCCAGGCGTCTTTCTTCATCGAGGGCATAAACAATGTCTCTGAATAAAAAGCACTGTTCAATGGTGTGACCATGATGTTGATGGTATGGGCAGTAACGAGTAGTATCGGCACCAAGAGGCGAAGGTCTGGCAATGGGCAAAGAAATGTTATTGGTCTTTACCAAGGCCTTAAAGATGTTTGCTAGGGTTTCCAGAAGCGGTGGATAACAGTCCCTTTTACTTAACCATCTTGGGCCATAGGATGTTGGAGGGGTGACTTTGTTGTAGGAGTTTTGTGGCGGCCGTCTAGGGGTTAGGTTTTGCGCTCTTGGGGGAGCAGAATAAGCAGGGGGGGTCCTAGTTTAGCATTGGCTTTGAATTATGGCGATCCGGACTGCAGGACTTTGGACTACTGGGTTTTGTTTTATCGGCACAGGGCTGGGTACTGATCGAGGAATGAAGTTTAGATTGGCTTGCCGAGGCGGCACATATCCGGATGAACTGGGCATGTACTGTCTCAGAGCTGACCCTTGATCAGGGACTCGCGCTCCGTTCGGGTAGAGTGCCAAAATTTGTGTGATCCCCTCTACCGTGGGGGTGTGCGCCTTTCTCGGCGGTTGTCCAACCCTATGGCTGATAGGTGGGGACTGGGTTTGGACTGCTGGGGCTGCACAACGGGAAATCCTATTGTGGCGGTCAATGAGAAGCTGGTACGTGGTGCAATCTCCATATGAAAGGCTCGTACGGAGCTTTGGACTCAGGCTCTACAACATCATGTCAATTTCTTGACATTCCGTTAATTGCAGGCTAGTTCGGTGGACGAAGGTGCACCACCTGGACATGTGCTGCTCAAATTCCTCCCTAGGCCTCATTCTTTCTACGGTTAGGTCTAAAATAAAGGGGGTCCTAATCCTCTGATAACTGTAGCGGCCTAGAAACTTCTCGCTTACAGCCGAGAAGTTTGACAAATGATCTATAGGAAGGGTGGAGAATCATTGCAGTGCTTCTCCTTCCAATGATTTTTGGAAGAGGAATACTAGCAGAGGTTGGTTATCTAGAATAGAGGGGGTCCTAATCCTCTGATAACTATAGCCGTCTAGAAACTTCTCGCTTACAGCAAGAAGTTTGACAAATGATCTATAGGAAGGGTGGAGAATCATTGCAGTGCTTCTCCTTCCAATGATTTTTGGAAGAGAAATACTAGCAGGGGTTGGTTATCTAGGAACAGTCGAGTGTGTAGATAAAAGGCGGTTAAATAAACATTTGGGTCTCCACGACCGTTGTACCAGCGAAATTTCAGGATTTTAAATCCCTCCGGTAGGTGGACTTACGGGATCTGTCTCAGGTTGTGCAGAGACGTGTTTGGGGGCAGAAGGGCCAGTCTCGGAGAGGATTCTCCGGATGGTTTCATCCAACGTTTCTCCTTTGGGAGGGCTGTTTTGCGGTCCTGGGTTGGAGGTGGCCTGGTAAGGGCTCGGGGTAGAAGCGGTAGGGAATATTGGATTTGCGGGGGAAGGTGGGGCAAAGGAAAAGAGGCTTGGACTCGGATTTACCGAGAAGCCGGGTGTTGGTAGTGTAATGGGGGTGGAGCAAGCCTTGGGTGTCTTAACAGGAGTTTCCTACTTCAAGGTTTTGGCCTGGTGATAGTCGGTGAGGTCATTGAACATGTCCTCGACCGACTGGTATCCTAGGGTAGCCATCCTCTCCTCTAGGTGGCTGAGGGATTGGGCGGTTTGGTCTCCGTGGTTGTCATTTTCCTCTACTATTTTCTCCTGGGTATAGGCCTCCATTGTGTGAATATGGAAAAGCCTAGGTGTGAATGAATGCAGATTAAAGCAGTAAATAAAGCGATAAAGGGGTGCGCAGCTGTGTGCGGCTTAAAGCAGTAAAGGGGTGCGCAGCTGTGTGCGGCTTAAAGCAGTAAAAGGGTGCGCAGCTGTGTGCGGCTTAAAGCAGTAAGGAGTGCGCAGCTATGTGCGGCTTAAAGCAGTAAAAGATGTTGTAATGCAAAGTAGAGGGTCAGACTTGAGGCGTGGGGAAATCCCTGTTTTCCTAGAGGGGTGATGACATTCTAGTCAGGTTTATCGGAAGAAAGCAGTAGAGGATTACCTTTTGTTGTCTTTCACGAGGGAGGTCCCACCGTGAGCGCCAGACTATCGGTATCGGATTTTGTGAAAAGAAAGAAAGGGCCCTCTCTTCCTTCCTCCTCGGTCCTCCGGTGGTGGTGCGTGTGTGGGGGTTCTACGAAGGCTCGGATCAGGAGAGCTACACCTTGGGAGGCTCGGATCTGGTGAGTTGTGCCTTGGCAGACTCGGTCGGATCGTCTCTCGGAAGGGGTGGTGGGGGGTTTTTGTTCCTGGCTGAGGTGGCCGACGGGTCCTCAGGAGTATTCAGGGGTTATTGTGATCACCACCTGCTTTTCTAAAAAAGCAGGAAAAGTTGGGGCGGATTTGATCGCCTTCATGGGGAGTTTGTGGGGTCTCCGCTCTGAGACACGGATATGTCGTACACAGAGGTGAAGACAAGGATCCTCTTCTGCTCCGGGAACTTGACTAATGAAGAATTGGGACTGAGGTGGGCTAGGGAAAGGTCGACTAGTTGTATTTAGCCGCCTAGTGGGGGCCGGTTAGTTGTGGGTAACCGCTTGGTGCCTGGTTCAATTTGGGCAGAACCTATGTAGGGTTTGGATTTGGTTTTGGCAGAGGTTAAACTGGGTCTAACCTGGGTTTTGGATAGTGGATTTGGAGAGTGATTTGGTATAGGAAATGGGTTTCTCTCTCACTTTCTCTCTCAAGGTTTTTTGAAATGGTGGTGTGAGGGGTATAGGCTTGATGATTGGGAATGTCGGTTGTTGTGTGTTATTGATGATTATTGATTATGCATAAATGCTTAGAGACCCCCCTTATTTATAGTAAAAGGGGTGTAGGGGAGTGTTCACTAGACAATAGATCAAAATGGATAATAAGGTGCTTGATTTGACCTTCCATTAGATCTTTGTTCTCTGACAGTGTCCAGGTGAGGGGCGGCTAGTTGTGTTTAGTCGCCCAATGAGGGGCAGCTACTTGAGAGTAGCCGCCCCCATCATAACCTGCCAAACGTCCCATCTCTGACAAGCGGTGGCTTGGGTCGGTTACTAAGGTTGAACTGGCTGAGATGGGGCGGCTAAAAGGGACAATCTGTCGCAATGATGCTTGCTTTATGTCCCATCCAAGAAGGTGGTTTGGGGTCAGTTTGGGGGGCGGCTAGTTGTAACTAGCCGCCTGGTATGGGGGGGCTACTCTCAAGTAGCTGTCCCTGTCCAGGTCTTAGATTTTTCTAAGTGTGGACATCTTAGGGTTTCCAGTTTTGGTTTCTTAGGGAGTTTTCTATTAGATTTCCAAATGTGGTTGTTTCAAATATTACTTGAAGTAAATTTTTTTTCTTTGGACGGTCAAAATTAGGGTATCTACAACCCTCACCCTCACTCCCAGAGGGAGACTCTTAGGACTCTTGGGGAGAGACCATACCGTTTGTCAAAGAGACGTGGAATTACTGGTCCACACAACACTATTGGATTATCTACAAAGAGATAACTGCCCACCGATGTCTCTCAACATTGATATATAACCGGACCCAACAACTATGGGAACGGACGAACAAACGAATGGGTCACGTAGCGACGTGACTTCACCCCACTCCCACCCCACCCCCACCCCGGAAGGGAAACTCCTGAGACACCCGGGGAGAAAACAAAGGTTAACCATAACACCTGGTGTTATTGGATAACATAATACAACCAGTCCCTCTGCTACGAGGTAGAGATGCCACCACGATACCTCAAAGCATTAAGCACATTTTACCCGGAATATACTCGATGGGTATTAGAGTCACGTAACCACGTGACTACCAACTCATCCTCACCCTAGCCCCCGGAGGGGTGACTCTCGGGACTTCTGGGATAAATCCATTTGCTCTACACCCTTCGTCATCCGATAGCCTTCTCCCGAGTATCCTCTACTTGGTATACTCCCATGATCAATACATCTGCCGAACGCATTGGCAGTACCTACAGGTGGGAGCCCTCTGTCAGGACAGCTTCAATGCCAGGAAGCTTCAACCCAAATCTAACGAAGGGGAGAATGACTCCACGCTCGCAATATCATCCTGTAGCCCTCTCCCACGTAGCCTCTACCTATCGGCCATCCACGATCGATACATCCGCCAGATGTGTACCGCGATACGCATCGGTAGCACCTACAAGTGGTGGCACCTTACAGGACAGCTTTGACGCCGGGTAGTTCGACGCACAACAATGTCTGGAGGAAGCATCCCACGTTCGCAAAGCGAACGCTATGGGAAAGTCAACTACTCTCGATAATCACATACTGACGATATCGAATACTCTTGAATGACCACATGGATGCGTCGCTCGGGCACGAGGAGCGACCTCTATGCTCGTGCAGAAATAAGCCAAATGCATATAATCCAACAGACGGTTCATACACGCGCCTAGCACGGGTAGGCCTACCTAAATGTCGTAACCCTTAACAAAATTGATACCACAATTAATTCTCCTTAATTCCATAAAAGTGCATCACACGGATGAAAGGGCTATTACATCCCTTGCGCTCTAACTAAATAAGGTACAACCCGACTAAGGGTCATACCCACGCCTAGCACGGGTAGGCACAATTAGCCTAACATCCGCAAAATTATAACAAGTGAATTTCTATCACAAGTAGGCTACATGATCCACATGCACAATAACATATGATTAACTATAGGGGTTCTCCCTAACAAGAATATATGGCATAAACAACACATCATGCAACATGCATACATGGTATGGCCTAATTAAACATGCATACAAGGCCATTCATCATAAAAGCGTACAAAGCATACCCTAACATGCGTTGGATATCACCAACTTAAAAGAGAAGGGTTAAGCGCGATCTCACGCACCAACAGGCACAGGCCAATAATCCCGAGCAAACCTGAGTCAAGTAGGAAGTACATCTACTTATTCAATTTGCGCAAAGAGTAAGGGCAAGAGAGAGAGAAGGCCTTATCATCTCAGGGAATTGGTCAAAGCTTTGGCCCAACAACATGGGCGCAACAATTATACCACGCCCTCAAGTCTTATGACCAGGGAATATTAAGTATGCTCCCAGTTATTAACCCAGGCTTAATCATGCTAGATAATACTAACATAGGGGGAGTAGTATTATAAACAAGACTACCTAAGGCATGTGATATTCTATACATCCATATAAATACAAAGAGATAAATGCCCGTACAAGCAGGGCGCATGCAACATGATCATTCATACATGAATACAATACCTGTAATATAAACCTAGCATGCAAGATATCTAACATATTATGGTTTAAGTATGGCCATACTACTTATCTACACAAGTAGTATAGCTAGGGTGCCCCATCGATGCGCGACGCACGACTACGCGCGTCGAGCGCTTCCCAAGGAATTGGATCGAACCACTCACCGCAACCCGGAGCAGCACGCAAGCGAGATGGCATGTGTGCGGGAAAGGCAGGACAACATGCACACAGGCAGCACGCATGCACGGGGAAGCACGCACACACGGGGCAGCACCCGGGATGCACAGGCAGAGCAAGGCACGCGGGCACGCTGGGCATAGGCGCAGGGCACGCCGCAGGGCATGCTAGGCACAGGCGCAAGGCATGCTGGGCACAGGCACCGGTGCTGGCAGGGCAGCAGGCATGGCACGCTGGGCTCTTGGCAGCACGCACTGGGCAGCACGCACCCGGGCACTCCGACACCCCAAGGGAGGGGTAGGGAAGGGGGAGATGTAGGGGCTCGCAAGCACACCCTTGACCACCTCGACCACCACCACCGCCACCTCTTCTTTGCTTCTCTTCTTCTTGGCTTTGATTTCCTCCTCATGCACCTCCTCCTCCTTCTTCCTTTGCAAAACAAACAAAAAGGGGAGACAAAAGGAGGAGCTCGGATGCTCTTTGAGAGAGAGATTGAGTGCAAAGAGAGAGGCTGGGGCACTCAATGCAAATAAAGTGGGTTGGTGTGTCGACTCTTCTCACCACACACACACACAAACAAATATCTATGAAGACTTGGTCAAAACTATCAACAAAACTCATCTTGGACCTGGTCAAAGCCACCAAGTAGACATGAGCATGCAATTCCCATCCCAAATCCAGTAACAGCCAAAGCCGGATGTGATTCGAAACTGCATAATTTCCAAAACGATATCGGAATTCGATGAAATTTTTATGGGTAGTACAAAACAGTACTAGAACCCACAATATGCAGTTAGATTTTCAATTAGAGTACTCCAACTCACGCAGATAGCTAAAAGTCAAAATTTTAGCGACTCCGATTGAAAAAAAGAAGAAGTCTCCAAATGACACTA
This sequence comes from Acorus gramineus, assembly GCA_030737835.1. Taxonomy (NCBI): domain Eukaryota; kingdom Viridiplantae; phylum Streptophyta; class Magnoliopsida; order Acorales; family Acoraceae; genus Acorus; species Acorus gramineus. The sequence continues at coordinate 218,681 of JAUJYN010000065.1, read as the reverse complement.
GTTTAACCACAATGGCCCCAAATGACACAGGCACAACACCCCCCCCCCCCCAGGAAATTTAGTCCTCGAAATTTAAGGAAACCCAAAAGAGAAGACCGAATGTAGTAAGCATCACGCATAGTGTCCTTTTTGTTCCCAAGTGGCTTTAGGCACCAGACTGGTGCTACCAACGCACTTTAACCAAAGGAACAGGTGGAGCCTCTTCTCACATCGGTCCATGATCTCGATCCACTGCTCAACGAATGACAAATCCAGCTCGAGGATAAGCCACTCGAATGGAATGACATGTAGGATCGTGGACATAATGCCTTAGCTATGAGACAACGACGACGTCATGGGCATGAACTAGCTGTGGGGCAAGGCTACACAACAAGCCACCTCCCCATTCCGCTTAAGGAAGAGAAATGGTCCGATGAAGGGCCGACTCAGCTTGCCCCGAACCTCGAAATAGAAGATGCCCTTAAACCGGGACACCTTCAGGAATACATGGTCACCAACCCCAAAGGCGAGCACCTGGCAACGATGACCTGCGTAGCCCTTCCGACGATTCCGGGCGGTGCGGATGCACACACGAACCATCTTGGCCGCCGCAACGTCAATTAAATACTTTCTGGCCCCTCCAATTGACGCTCTCCAACCGTCCCAACACGAGGTATTAAAACTGCGTCCGTAGAATGCCTCATATGGTTCCATCTGGATCCTCGAATGGCAGTCGTCGTTATAGGCAAAAACCCACCAAATGGATGATGCCTCACCAACTGCCCTTACCGTCGAGTATGCAGGCACTTAGCATGTCCTCCAAGGTCTAAATCATCCTCTTTGCCTAGCCGTCCGTCGGCAATGAAACGCTATACTTAAATGGAGGCTCGCTCCAAAGCCTACCAAGGCTGCGTTAGAACCTTGAAGTAACCCTCGCATCTCAACCAGAAATAGTGCTGACGGAGTGCCATGAAGACAAACAATCGTGTAGGCGAATACCCGCGCCAAGGGGTCCAAAGACTCAGCCAGTCAGCTAGGAGGTAAAGTGTGGACTTAGTCAGTAGGTTAATGACCACCCAGATGGCATTGCAACCTGAACGTCATTTTAGCGAGCCCACAATGAAATCCATGATAATCCACTCCCACATCCACTGAGGAATCTCGATGGGCTGACGCTTCCCAACGCGATGGTGATTCTCAAACTTTGCCCGAGGGCATGCAAACAAGGGAAAACAAAGTTACCCATCGCCTTTACATCGAGCCACTAGCAACCTCGACGAAGATGTCACGCCCCAGGGCGGCTGTCCCCAAGACGTGGCAATAATGAAGTATCAGCTATCAATACCTGAGGTCAACAAATACTCCAACAACACACAAGGTGGCAAAGCAAGGATAATGATAACCCATGGATAACAAGGTCACGCGGCGGCACGACCAACCTCGCCCTCACCCTCACTCCCGGAGGAAGACTCTTGGGACTTTTGGGGAGAGACCATACTGTTGGTCGAAGAGATGCGGAATTACTGGTCCACACAACACTACTGAATCACCAACCTCACCCTCACCCTCACTCCCAGAGGGAGATTCTTGGGTCTCTTGGGAAAAGACCATACCGTTGGTCAAAGAGACCCGGAATTACTAGTCTACACAACGCTACTGGATCATCTACATCGAGATAACTGCCCAACGATGTCTTTCAACATTGATACGCAACCGGACCCAACAACTATATGGGAATGGACGAACAACGAATGGTCACGCAGCGATGTGTCTTCACCTCATCCTCACCATCACCCTTTCGAGGTGACATAGGACTTTTTGGAAGAGACTTGGACAGCTCTACACCCTTGGTCCACCGGTTGCCCTTTCCCCGGGTAGCCTCTACCTGGTATACTCCAACGATCAGTACGTTCCCAAACGCATCGTTAGTACCTACGGATGGGAGCCCTCTGTCAGGACAGCTTTTCCAACGTCGGGGAGTTCCTACACGGATCCAACAAAGGGGAGAACGATTTCACGCTCGCAATATCATTCGTTAGCCCTCTCCGGGTAGCCTCTACCTGGTATACCCCCATGATTAATACATCTTGCCGCATGCATCGATAGTACCTACAGGTGGGGGCCCTCTATCAGGACAGCTACAACCCGGCCCGCTTCAACACGGACGACATTGGGAGGAAACACTCCATGTTCGCAAAGCGAACCCAATGGAAGAACAACTACTCTCGATAATCGCCTAACTTAATGCCAAAGCTACCGGTTTAACAAAACTGATACAACAAATGAATTCTCCTGAATTCCATTCAAGTGCATCACACGGATGCAGGGGCGATTTCATCACTCTCACACTAACTAATGAGGTACATCCCAATGGCGGGTCGTACCCACGCTGGCTTCAGATAGGCCTAATTAGTTTTAACATGTGCGCATATATAACAGGAGAATCATATCATAGCTATGTGCATGAACCATATGCACGATCATCTAACAATTGACTATAAGGGTAACCCCTAATATGGATTTACATCAGAAACAACAAACCATACAACATGCATACATGGTATGGCCCACTTAAAACTTGCATACATGGCCATTAATCATATAAGCATACAAGGTATAACTTAAGTATGCGTTGGATATCACCAACTTAAAAGGGAAGGGTCAAGCGCGATCTCGCGCACTAACAGGTGCATGCCAATATTCCAAACGAACCTGAGTCGAGTAGGAAATCGCATCTACTTACTCAGTTCGTGCAGAGGGAGAGGGCGAGAGAGAGATCATCATCTCTTGAAGTTGGTCATAGCTTTGCCCCATTAGCATGGGCGCAACAACTACACCACGCCCTTGAGTCTTATCGCAAGGGAATATTAGGCAGGTGCCCGTTATTAACCCAGACTTAATCATGCTGGATATTCCAATTAATATGGTTGGAGTAGTATTACAATACTACCTAAGGCATGCCCTATTCTATACATCCATACACATTACATAAATACATGCCCATACTAGAGGGGCGCATGCGATACAGTCATTCATACATGGATACAATACATGCAATATAAGCCTAGCATGCAAGATATCTAACATATTATAGTTTAAGCATGGCCCTACTACTTATCTACACAAGTAGTATAGCTAGGGTGCCCCATCGATGCGCGACACATGACTACGCGCGTCGAGCGCATCTCGAGGGGTTGGATCAAACCACTCACCGCAACCCGGGACCTCGCGCATCCCATCCGACGAGATCTGCAAGGTAAGGGCATCAAATTTGGAGAGTAACATCACATTATAAAACTTAGAAATGCCAAAGACTTAGACATGCACGCATACGGGCTCGCATGCAAGTGAGCACGCATATACGCATGCATGCCCGAGTGCCCCAACACCCACCTGAGCCTCTGGGCAGCCCTGTGCGTGCCCCTGCACGCGCGTGCGCACACTTGCGCCCTGCTGCATGCCCAGGCGCGGCCAGACACACTGCCCCGCGCGCGTGCACGCTCACGCGCTCCTTGGCGCACACACGCACACGACCCGGCTGCACCGCGTGCGCTGCCAGTGCCCTTGCAAACCTGCGCGCTCGCTCCACACGCACCCGCATGCCCGCACGCACGCGCCCGCCTGCGCCCTTCTGCGCGCGCGCCCAGAACCCTTTAACCCCTCCCCCACACTCCACACTCATCCTAAACCAACTACCTAGCATGCATGACTTCCAACAAACAACCCTAAAGCCATGAAAAACCAAAGAAAGAAGGGGGAGTGCTCACCAAGGGAGGGGGAATGGAAGGGGGAGATTCGAAGGCCCTCGATGCACCCGCGACCACCTCAACCACCACCACCACTACAACCACCTCCACAGCCTCTCCTCAGCCTTCTTTGGCTGAAAAACAGGGGGGAAAGACATGAGAGGGTGCTTGAGAGAAGAGAAACCACAACAACAACAACACACACAAACCTACCTTCTTGCACTTCCTTCTTCACCTTCTCCTTCAATTGCTTCTTCCACCTCCTTCTTCACACACAAAGAGGGGAAAAAGAGACCTAGAGAGGGAGCTTGAGAGAGAGTTCCACGAAATGGGAGAGAGGGGGAGAGAAGAGAGAGGGCAAAATGTCTTTTTCAAGCCCAAATAGTGTTTAGGGGTGACCACAAGGGGGGGGGGTGAGGTTAGGGTTAGGCTCACCCACTCACAAATCAAATAACCAATGGTTTCTTCATCCCCAAGCAAGGTGGGGGTAAGGTTACCAAGGGTCACCACATCCCCAAAATATCTCACACTATTCGACCAACCAGAAACTCTCAAAACCCGGATACGGGTCGGAACTGCATATTTTTCAAACGTTACCAGAATTCGATAAAATTTTTATGGGTATACTAAATAGTACCAGGACCCATAATATGCAGTTAGGCTTTCAATCAGAGTACTCCAACTCCCGCAAGTGGCTAAAAGCCAAAATTTTAGCGACTCCGATCGAAAAGAAACAGGTCCTGAATGATCCCAGATGCGACCAAGGCTTAACCAAAATGGCTCCAAATACACATGCATAACAGAAGACTACCTCAAAATAGTCCACGGACGACCAATAAAACTTATGAGATCCTTGAAGGCATCTGGCGCATTTGTCAACCTTGACGACAGTACTTAAAAGTTGTAGTGCTCGAAACGGTCACGAAACGCCATCTACGGGATGTCCAACTCCCGGATCTCCAATTTGTGGTACCCAGTGTGAAAATCGATCTAAGAGAAGAAACTCGTTCCCAGAGCTGGTCAAACAGATCATCAATTCGCGGCAAGGGGAACCTGATCTTCACCTCCTGCTGGGAGATCAGAACAATTTCCTCTGGCGATTATGTCCAGATTTTACTCCTCGAGTATGGTTGGCGCTCATGATGATACTGACACGCTAGGTAAGCCGCTCAACCTCACTAATCCACAAGACATGCAACAGGAGGTCATCGAACCACGACAATGACTGTGCGACGTCATCTACCTGATACGGCGATTGAGTCCCATCATGAAAGCTTTGCATTGGGTCTCCTTGTTTGCGACCAAAGTGGGGGCAAAACGCGACAATATCAAAAATTGTGCTTCACTTGCCACCACTTATAGTTCTTCCCACAATAACCATTGGAACTCCAACATCATCCTAAACTCAATGGGCAGATTCATCATGGGGAGTCCACGCTGTCAACATCATCTAATAGCCCTCTCCCGGGTAGCCTCTACCTAGTAGTCTCCCATAACCACTACCTCTACCGTATGGCGCACAAGCAGGCATCATGAATAGTAACCTTGGAGCACCTCACAGCACAACTACAACGCCGGGTAGCTTCAACACATGATGATATATCGAAGCGACTCCAGATGTGGTTATGGAACCCAGTCCATAAGCAATCACCCAACAAGCTGCAAAAGGACGCACCCAATCCCGATTGTACGCATCACCACTCGCTACAACATCTCCAAAACGAGAGAAAGGCGATGAGAGAATAGATGTTTCAAAGATATTCCCTTACTGGGGAAAAGAACCCCTTGGGAGAGCACCATGAGGTCCCAATATAGGATATCCCGACAACCAAACAAGGAACACAGAGCACCCTAGCTCGGGTCTCAATGATGACCCCGCAAGGCCCCTTAATCCCGAGCAGGAAAACGGAAGAAGACATCACCAATTAATGATCAGAACGCCACACCCTCAAAACTTGAAGCCGGTGCCGCACGCGACCTCCATGGTTACCAGCAATATATCGATGCACGGGAATGAAGCTCCATGATCGAGACGCGATCAATACCTTAGAAATTGCAACAAATCCGTCAATACGACACAACCGGGCTGCAATCTCTTTCTCAAGCCTTAGTCCCACAACAAGGGACCCAACAACTGACCCTGTTTTGTCGACCCAGTCGACAACTCACAAGTTCCAAGGGAGGCCACGTCCACCACGTCCACGGATGCGAGGCATGTCAGCAACTAGATAGATTACTAAGCCAGAGTACTCGGATGAAAATCCTACCACTCATCTATAACGACTTCACTTAGGCTCTGACAGGACCAGGCTCTGATACCAACTCTTGTCACGCCCCAGGGCGGCGTCCCGAGACGTGGCAATATAAATAATATAACAACATACAAGGTGTAACGCCAGAGGCTTATACGGCAAGAAATTGTCTGCTTTGCCTCGAAATGGGCTTACGGCTTTAAAACGCGTCTTTGTTTGTAAGAGATGTGCCTCTAAATGGGCTTTACATACTATCTCCTCCCATTAGGCGATGTGGGACTAAACACCAAACCCTCACCCTCACCCAAGCCATGGGCCTCTTGGGACTGTTCGGCCTCCCCCTTAACGGGTCGAGCGTCACAATCACCCCCTCTAATGGGCCACACGTCCTCGTGTGGGGCTGCACCCACATCGTGAAATGGATAGGCTCTGATACCAATTGTAACGCCGCAGGCTTACACGGCAAGAAATTGTTCACTTTGCCTCTAAATGGGCTCACGGCTTTAAAACGCATCTTGGAGTGTAAGAGATGTGCTCAGATATACGCACATATTATCTCCTCCCATTAGGCGATGTAGGAATAAACACAAACCTCACCCTCACCC
>JAUJYN010000065.1:166385-202099 GCA_030737835.1 Acorus gramineus | reverse complement strand
ATATTTTTTTTCATATTGTGTTATTTTTGTTACATTCGTAAATGTAACAGTTAGTCGCATGCGTGTATTGATTTATATTTGTTACATTCACAAAAGTAACAGTCATCTACATGTGTCTATTGCTGCGAAATAGATACATTTACGCAATATGGTATATTACAATGTGACTAGTACCAGGTTAAGCTCAGATAAGGGTGATATAAGAATGAATAGGAAAAATGGCTGTTTGTTTGCAGAGTATAATTTGGTATTACTAAGCTAGTTTAAATGAGTATAAAAGAGTATAACAATTCTAAGTAACCTCTAGGATAAGCTATACTCAGTTTATCTATTCTCATGGGCCCACATGTCTAATCAACTTTTTACATTTTATTTATATTTTATTCTTTATCAATCAAACAACTCAATCTTTATTTTTATGTTTTTCAATGAAAATAATAAAAAATACAACTAAACAGAACATCTCTTATTCTTGTAAGATTGTTATCTATATTGGTATAGTTATCTATCCAGAATAACTCAATTCCTCAATCCAAATGGGGGGTAAGAGAAAATGTTTGAATTATTTTTGCAAGGGAGTCTGCTACATTTCTTCTCCTCTTTTTTTTTTTTTTTGTTTCTGCAACATTTTTTAACATGAATATCATAAGAATGTTACATTCACATTATTCTTTTACATTTATACAACACCGTTACATTCTATTACAGTTATAATCACATAACCGTTACATAATCATTTTACCTTTGTCTCTCTCTCTCTCTCTCTCTCTCTCTCTCTATTTTCATAAATAACATTTTTTTAATATAGAAAAAACCATAATCGAAATCGAAGCAAAGCTTCCATAGCTTCCACGATGGCGATCCGAAGAGGAGCAATCATTCCAAGATTGTTGTTCAGTGCTCGATCGATTTGTTCGTGGTGGAAGAACGTCGAGCCGGCCACGAAGGATTAACGAAACAGAACGAAAGTGGATTTTTGACTAAACGAATGGGGATTTTTTTGATCTAATTGGGTAAATGGATTTGAAGATGCATATGGAAGAGTCATAACTGGATAAAGAAAATAAGGGGATTTAGAATTATAGAACAAATTTTTAATGAATGGCAGATTTGTATTTTGCCATTTTACCTTTTTGGAAAAGTCAACAGTCAACCAATGAGATGATGACACCTCATGAGGCTTGTGAGTGGGGCTTATATTTTGGAGCCTGGCTATCATGACCGTTTTTATAATATAGGCTTGGTGGAGTGGTATATATGTAAGATATTCATTTTTATTCATGTTAAATTTTATAAATGATTTATGTAATCATTATTAAAATTTTTATTATATCATTTATGTATATGTAACATGATATGTTATATCACATATAAATGGATTAAGAAAATTGAAGGTGTTGATTATAGACAGTTGTTTTAAAATATTTTTTTATTTACATGCACATCGTGTGTGAAAAAATACTAGTATCATTTCTTTATTTAGAGGTCGTGAGTTTGGAAGTGAAAGATAAAATAGAAATTCAAAAGATTAAAAAATCAATTATGTAAAACTTTAACACACGTCAGACATGATCAACATTGATTGTACACTGTCCAGATTAATCCATTAAGCGCAATTTGCAAAATAGCCCCTCTAAAATGAATAATGGCAAAAATATCCCCAATCCTCAAATATTAGCAAAAATAGCTCCATGATCCGATCAGCGCTGCTAAGCATTGGTCCTTTTTTTTTTTTTTTTAATTAGAGGCGTGATTCACACACACACATACACATGATGTGATTTATAAATCACGCCTTTTCTCTTCATTTACATATATTTATTATCAAATTAAAATAAAATAAGATAAGATTGAAATAATATTTTGAATTTTATATTTCAAATTATAATATAATTAAATTTTTTTAACTCAATGTTATCCATTAAATTAAATATAAATCAAAATAAAATTTTTATCTCAATCTTATCTATTAAGATATTATTTGAATTTTAAAATCTTAAATAATTAAAATTTAAAATTTTAATCTTATCTGTGTTGAGATTTAGATAAAATTCAAAATAAATTTATCTAGGTAGAATTAAATTTTTAAATTCTATTTTAATATTATTTGATTTTAATTTAATTTATCTCAATCTTATCTATTAAATTAAATATAATTCAAAATTTAATTTTATCTCATTCTTTTCTATTAATATTTTATCTAAAATTTAAAATATCATATAATTAAAATTTTAGAGATTGAGATAAAATTAAAAATATTGTTTCAATCTTATCTCATTTAATTTTATTTTGATAACAAATATACAGAAAAAATGTGAGAGAGGAAAAAGTGATTTATAAATCACATCGGTGACACCATATAATCATAATCATGTACAATCACAATTTAAAAAGCAAAAGTAATAATAAATTTTCAAGTACAAGAGAATCTCAACAATCATTACATTATTTCAATCAATATTCAGTTGCATTATTATAAGAGTTCCAATGTGTAAAAATAAAATATCAATGTCCTCGAAGAACACTATTCCTCTTCACTTTCATCCAATCTATCTCTACCTACAAAATAATGATTATAAAAAATTGATTAATGAGACATTAATTAATTAAGAAAATAAAAAATTAATACATACTTACAAATGCTCGAGGCCATGCAGTATTGTGTCCAATAGCATCCTTGATGGTTTTAAATGTTTCATGTTGCCTCATCAATTTTCCTATAGAATCTAATGGAGATTTGATCACTATTTTACATCATCGATCACCCACCAACGGTATTCCTCCAACAATTTGGGTTGCATGTTCGCTAAAGTGCATTCCATTTGCAAATAATTTCTTTTCAGTTGATAAAATCTTAATAAGAAATACTCGAAACTATTATGCATGTCATAAAAAAAGAGATAAAACACAAAAAAATTAGTAAATACCTATTGCATAGATACATAAAAATTAGTAAATCTTGTAGGATTTTATATTACCTCGTCAACCATGTTAGTCTTTTTGTTCATAGGATTTGTTATTTGATTAGTGTTGTTGACATTTGCTCCATCATTGATGTCAGCAAATGGAAGATCGTCATCATCCTACAAAACAAGTACATACATTCGTATCAATTCTTAGTGCATTCTAGATAGTTAATAAACTATAAAAAAATAATGAAAAAGTTTGCACATAATGAAAAATATAAGATAATATACTCAATTAAAATCAGACCTATATAAAAAGGAGGTAAATAAGAAATAAATTAGTATTAAATTACAAACATCAGGAGAAAGGCCAACATGATGGCCAACGACTGAAGAATTAATTTAATGTGGAGAATAAATAGAATTACTCCCCCCATTTCGAGCCTATGAACATTAACTACCAATGTTACAATAAAAAAACATATGAATCACGGTCCTTAAATTAAAAAAAAGTAAATATCTATTACCTCTAACAACAACTCCATTCGGTTTAGCTTATCATCAAATTCTTTATGCAAATCCTCTGTCTTTTTGTCTCAATTATGATACGTGGAAGTGGACATGAATTCTGTTACCTGGACTAGATATATGTCACTAATTGATTTCTATGGTTTCATGCCTATATGATTGTATCATGTCCAAGCAGGCTATCTAGTATTTTATTTCATGCAAGTGAAAGCAAACAAAGAATTTGAAATGCTTAATTATATTGAAGACACCTGAAGATAGAACCTAGATTCTTATATTTTAACGAAAAAACAAATAAAAATTACAATAAGAACTAATTAATTACACCAAGTTGTTGCTCATGAGACTTTTTTTTTTTTTTTTTAAAAGACGAATAACTTCCTTGGCTGACCTTACGGTCAAACTGGTAGGTTACCTTCACCTGTTTGTCTCGGTCCTATAAAAAATTCTTTTGAATTAGCTAAATAAATAAGATTTTTAACATAACACAAAGACTCGAACCAATAGCTACCCTTAGCACAGATAAGTCCTCAACCGTTGTGCTCATGAGATTGTTGAACTAAAGCTTCTCAATTTGAAGTGATTTATTATATGTATCACCCATATAATCTATGATGCATCCATTCATGATGAATATATATATATATATATATATATATATATATATATATATATATATATATATATATATATATAGCGAAATGATAATATGCGGTCCCTGCGATTCATGTAAACCACGTATAGACACCCCTTAAAGATGTATATGCGTCGATAAAGGAAGCATATAGCCCAGTGAGTAGGCCTGTCAACGGGTCGGGTCCGGGTCGGGTCGGGGTGGACCCGGGCCCGGCCCGCGACAGGACCCGGCGGGTCCGGGGAAATGTGGACCCGGACCCGGACCCGTCGGACCCGGGTCGGGTCCGGGTCCGACCCGACCCGGATGGTTGGGTAAAAAAAAAAAAAGAGAAGAGCTCATGTATTTGTTTGCCTTATCATTCTATTTGAAATTTTTTGTAATAAAACATTATTGTTAATGAGACTATGTTTGAATATAATTTTATACAATTCAAAAGAAGTAAATGAATTATTAAACAACATCCAAAATAATAATCACTAACATAAAAAAACATATTAACTTAAATAATAAACATAACTAACCTAAACAACATTCAAAACAATATTAACCTAAACAACATTCAAAACAATAAACACTAACATATTAACCTAAATAATAAACATAAATCATGCAACAAACTAATTAATCATACAAATTCAAAAGCTAATAAGTTAATTGTCTAAAACAAACCGATTTATAGGCTTGTTATGATTATGATTTATGAACTTGTAGATACAAAAATAAGTTAAGTAAGAAATAAAATTATGTATCAACTAATACTAATGGTCTTATAATATATGAGCATATTTTAGTAAAACAATCGGGTCTCGGGTCCAACGGGTCGGGGCGGGGTGGACCCGGACCCGAGCCATTTGTTTGTTCGGGTCCGCCGGGTCGGGTCCAACTCGGGTCGGGTCCAAATCGGGTCGGGTATATTACACGTGTAATCGGGTCCGGGTCGGGTCGGGTCGGGTCCGGGTCTGGACCCGACCCGTTGACAGGCCTACCAGTGAGGTATATGTTTCAATGAACTGATATGCTTTCTTTATCAACGCATATACCTTGATAAGTGATGTATATACACGGTTCGCACGGACCGCACCTAATCATGTCCCTATATATATGAGAGGTGATTAGCTACGGCGAAACGGCAGATTAGGTAGAAAATTGTGGACGTCCGATCTGTGCACCTCAAAACGGACGGTCCAGATTTATTTTTCAAAATTCCCTAGTAACATGAATACTAGGTCAACAGGTAACCCAATGACCACCCCCCCTCCCTTCCCCTATCTCTCTCACCTCTCATTTCTCCTCCTCAAATCGAAAAACAAAAAATGGTGAAGAAAAAACGGATCTGAGCCCTCTTTGCCAACCCTCCCCGTGCGACCACCACCACCCCTCCGCACTTCCTCCCCATGCGACCACCACCACCCATCCGCACCTCCATCCCCGTGCGACCACCATCACCCCTTTGCACCTCCTGTGGTGGTTGCACGTGGAGGAGGAGCTATGGCCTATGCAGGGTGGTGGTCACACGGGGAGGAGGTGCAAAGGGGTGATGGTGGTCACATGGGGAGGAGGTGCGGAGGGGTGGTGGTGGTCGCACGGGGAGGGTTGGCGAAGAAGGCTCAGATCCATTTTTTCTTCACCATTTTTTGTTTTTCGATTTGAGGAGGAGAAATGAGAGGTGAGAGAGATAGGGGAAGGGAGGGGGGGGGGGGGGTCATTGGGTTACCTGATGACCAGGTATTCAGGTTACCAATAAATTTTGAAAAATAAATCTGGGCCGTTCATTTTGAGGTGCACAGATCAGATGTCCACAATTTTCTACCGCATCTGCAGTTTCACCGCGGCTAATCACCTCATATATATATATATATATATTCATTATCTTATTGTCCGATTGGCATGGTATTCAAACATATATAAAAACTTGATTTTTAATATAATATAAGTGAAGTCAATATAACCTTCACAAACTAATAAGACAAATTAATTAATAAAGCTGATCAAGTACCTTCTTATGTAACTGATCAACAAGAAAATAAAGATTGAACTGCATGGTTTTTTTTTTGAGGGTTTGAACTGTAATCAAGTTTTTGTATTGCTATAATTTTTGAAAGGTTTTTTTTTTAAAGTTTCTATAAATCATAGGATTTAGTGATCGATCACTCACTTCTTCGTATTTTGGTTTTAGTCCCTAGATTTAAGGATATGTTCATTTTTAGCCCCTCAGAGGGATTAAAAAGAAAACCAAATGATTTCGGGATAGGTCCCTTTCAGGGACTAAAAAAGAATATATTCTTTAAATCTGAGGGCTAAAACCAAAACCCGAAGAAGTGAGGGATGGATCACTAAATCCTATGATTTATGGGGACTTAAAAATAAAAAACCCTTTTTAAAATTTTACAAATTCACATTTCATTACAAAGAAAGTGAAAAATAGCTATGAAAAAAAGGATGTTGGGAGCACCCCATATTTGCTATATATGTCATAATAGTGTTTCCCCATAATAGAGAAATAGATGTTGAATAGCAGGAAAAAAAGGCATGACACCCCTGGTCAGCTCTTTCAACTATTGTAATGCCCAAGTAGGACTGCAATTTGAGCGGGTTGGGTTCTAGTTGATCTCAATCCGAACCTAACCCGAATTCTAAACTACTCAACCCTAATCCGACCCAACCCAATTTTTAACCTGAATGTGACTAACCCGAACCCAACCCGCAGTTAAATAAATCAATCCGACCTAACCCGATCCAATCCGATTTTTAAACATAACGTGCAAATTAAATAAATCAACTCGATCCGACCCGTAAGATTAGTTAGGTTTACCTAAAATTTGAACGGTCCAGATTAGAAGCTACAAAATGAACGACTATGATTTTTTTTAACTATTAATTTACTGGTTCGGGTTGGGTCGGGTTGTGAGTGAGGTCAACCCGAAACCAACCCGATTAATGAGTCAACCTGAATTGGTCAACTCGAACCCGATTTGACCAACCCAACTCATATAAAAATTGGGTTCAACCCGTCGGGTTCAGGTTCAACCCGACCCAAGTTGTAGCCCTGTGCTGAAGACTGAATAGGATATGAGAATACCTCATGGACAGCAAAAAGAAGGTGTGCACCCCTGGGGAGCTCCTTCAACCATTGTAATGCCCAGGCTGGATAGGATTTGAAATCTCTGCATGAACTTAAACAACCTTGATCTGCTTTGGATATGAATTGCGTGTTACTCTTCAACAAACCTTGATCTGGACATGACTTGATGGCTACAAGTCAGGTCATGTAATGCCCAGCCTGGATAGGATTTGAACCGCATGTTATTCTTCAACAAACCTTGATCTGGACATGACTTGATGGCTACAAGTCATGGCAGAGTTGAATGGTTAGGTTAAATAATGAAAGCTTGAAATTTCAACAAATCAAACCATTATGTTTAGATGGATGATTGGTGTGGATATGGCAATCTACACGAGGCACACACTAGCTGATAAGTCATGGCAGAGTTGAATGGTTAGGTTAAATAATGAAAGCTTGAAATTTCAACAAATCAAACCATTATGTTTAGATGGATGATTGGTGTGGATATGGCAATCTACACGAGGCACACACTAGCTGATGTAATCAATGATGTAAATTTAATGCGAGACATCTTTGATTCTAGTATGGGGAACATAGTCCAAAAGACCTGAGGGAACATAATTGGTCTGTGCCATTGTAACAACAACTGATTGCAAAGATTGGTACACAATCTCTGACCCTCATTATTTCGTAAAGTTATTTTGTTCTTTGTGCTTCTATTTCTTTAATTTCTTTTCTACAAGGGTTAAAAGATATTAGTTTTAAAGAATGGGTAAAGAGGTTGTTTGGTTGGGTTTTGTGAGTAAGGGACATGTGATGGTGATGAAGAGAGAGCTGAGAAAAATATTATATCCGGATTATTTGAATATATAGTGAATCTATTCCCCTTCCTCTATTTGACAAATTTGTTAAACCATGTAAATCAGTTTTTAATTATGTAATTTTAGTTTTTAGATGCTAAGGTTGAACCTAGAGTGATTGAGTTACATCTTTTATACTTTCTTTAATTACTAATTAATTAAGCCGTGATACACAAATAGGAGTCAATATCTCACATTAGTTTCTTGTTTTAGTCCTCACTTTCTTGATCCCCTGTTTGTGGTATGACATTTGTTTAGGTCTTATAAAGCATAAACAATTATATTATTTTCCAGTCCCTCTTTTGAATTACTATTAGAGCTTTTCAAGTTTTATTACTTTCTATAATCAAACGATTTTTTTTTTGAATTGGCTATTCATGTCCTATATGGTCTGATCTACCCATAAATTCCACTCCCCAATGAGGGTAAAAGAACAATCAAGAGCATAAAATATGGCAAATGGAATTTCCCAGTACTTAAGTTTTTAAAAGATATAGCAAATGGAATCACTATAAAGATATAGCAAACCTGGGGTGCTTTGGGCTTTAGTGCTCAACATCCTTGACAGCTATTTTTGATAGCTATTTTTCACCTTCTTTGTAATGAGATGTCAACTTGTAAAATTTTTAAAGATATAGCAATACAAAATCTTGATTACTAATAAAAAAAAACTTACAAGTTGAGTTTACATAATTACATCAGACCAACTCTTTTTCAACAAAACCAAAATTTAATAGATATCAATGAGAGACTCTCTTAATTAGCTACGTTTGGTTGCGCGATTGCGCAATTTTTGTAATTGCAGGAAGCTGGTTCTGCAATCGTGCAATCAAATAGTTCTGCAATCGTAGCTTCCTGTAAATAGATTTCAGGCAAATAGTGTCAAAAACAATTTGAGAAAGCTGTGGGGAGACAGCTTCCTGCAGAATCAGTTTTAAACCCAGTGATTGCAGAAAATCAATTTTGTAATCGCGTTACCAAACGCTATCAAAAGAAGGGCTTGAATAAGGGTATCACAGGGCAACTTTTTCTAGCATGGAATTTGCTGCAAAGAACAGCTAGCGAATGACTATATGGTACAAAAAAATAAAATAGACTTAATAATATGAATGGATGGGCACAGGTCAATAGTTTGAATCTAGCTAGTAAACCCTAGTCACTTTCGTGAGCAACTTCCAAAAAACAGCTCAAGTTTTATTCTTACATGAGAGCAGTCAATAACCTCATCCATATTATCTAGGTCTTTATAATTGTTATTGCAGTGAGCTTTCCTACCGTTCAACCTTAGATTCTGGCAAAAAATAATAATAATCATAGAAAAGAAGCACAAATTTAAGTGATTTAACAATTTGCCTAGCTACATAGAAAAGAAGAAGAAATGATTAATAAATTAATTAAGATACAATTTTTCTTTCAGTCTCTCTTCTTAATACTACACTTTTCTCACTAAACAACCCCGTTGGTTGCCATCTCTTTAAAAAATATTTAATTTATGTAACCCTAACAACAATAAAGAAGCAGGAGTACCAAAAAAAAAAAAAAAAAAAAAATCCAGCCTTAATTAATCGGAGTTAGGGAAGTCACCTCCTGTTAGAATGTTAAACATCTCACAACAATAATTTGGCGAAATTATAGAAACAATCTATTAAACTTTTTGTCTTTAAGTAAGATATAAAAAATTTATTTGATCAATATAGTATAAATGAACGTATATACATATAGTTTAGTAATGTAATTGCACCAAAATAATCTTTCCTCAAACGAAATAAACAAATAGATCATCTGCTTGTGCTTAATTAATCATATACGATTGGATGTAAAAAATGAGGGAATAAAACTAGCTAATGTACATGTACCACATATAATATGGTAAAAGTTTGTTGGAAAAATCAATTTTGTATGTCCTTGTTTTTTCTGTTCTTGGATCAATTAGAAAGCCTAAAATTCATTACATAGAATTAAATGATACTATATACCCTCTGTTTGTACACCTCAAACAAAACCCTAACACACACACACACACACAAGTAGTGCCTTAATTTCATCCTTCAAGTTCTCAGTGTGACAGCACCAAGCCTAGCTACAATGATGCATTTTATATGAAATCCTTTAAATAACCAAACTTTAGAGATCCTTCAACACCTAAATGATGCTACACACAGTTTCCTCACTTGTACATCTCAAACAACCCTAAACACACACACACACACACACACAATATATATATAATTCATGCTTCAAGATCAAGTGACTGCACCAAGCCTACACTGATGCAAGAAATCCTTTAATGACCAAACTTTAGAATATAATTAAATGATACTATACACATTTTCCTCACGTGTACATCTCAAACAAATTAAAACCCTAAAAAGTATACACACACATAAGTCCCACAAATTTCATGCATGCATGCATCAACTTCTCAGTGACTGCACCATGCCCCTCACATTCCTCACTGCATGCTCCCACCTGCACCCCTCAATCTTCCTGCACCCCTCAAACCCCCTAACCTTCTTCATCACATCCTCTCCTCTCCTCGTCACTGGGAAAGCCGACCTCAACAAGCTTATGTAAGTCTCCAAGTCATGGACACACGAGGGGTCCTTCATCTTGAAGAAATCGAGCGTCACCTCCACCCCCACGTGCGCGTAACATGACGGCCAATTAAAGTTCTCATTGAGTACCAACCCCGGGAGCTTCGTCACCGGGTCATTCACATTCACCACCCTTAGAACTTTCACTCCGAGTGCCTCGCACCGACTCTTAAAGGCGAGATTCCCCACCCTCGGACCGCCGAACGAGTAGACCGTGATCGGCGCCCCCTTGTTCAGGCCGAGCTCCGCCACGTCGTAGGCCAGGAGGAGAGCTAGGGAGCTCCCCATGCTGTGCCCGGCCAAGGTTATGCTTATCTGTTCTTCTTCGATTTTGTACTTGTTCAACAGGCGGGAGAGCTCCGACAGGAGCTGCTCTCTGCAGCTCCCATGTCTGAACCTGTCACAAAGAAAAATAATTGGAAGAATAATCAGAAGTTTTGAATAATTAATGTGTTAATTATATAGAATGAATGTAGTTATATGTATGTCCTATAGGGTTAGGGTTGCTTTTTTTTAATAGTTGCAACAAAATCTTTTGAGATGAGATCCAGCGCTTGACTCCATGGAGACTGACACAGTTATATATACATATGTATAAAATTATGACGTGTTGTGGTGCAGATGAGAGTCAGTCAGCGTTATATCTTATTAAGGGCTAACATATGTTCCATCATACATGATAAATATATAAAATTTTAAAATGATCGAGACACATGTATATCAATCCTTGAATGGAGACGGACATAAATTGATGAATAGAGAACTGACTAAACTCAATTTTGTCGTCATCTCAATCTTTTATTCAAGACTAACAAAAGTTAATGGGATGCAACACGGATGGCATCTCCTCCCCAATATTCTTTCAATTGGATTGTGGCCTCTGGATGGTATATTACATTCTATTTATTCAGGACCTGCACGTGCTGTCATCAGAAGTGTAGAGACTGAGGAACCCCGACTCGACCTTCACGTCCAGTCGGGGTTCATTCGGGTCGAGCCTTGCTGGAGCCAACGAACTCATGAAGTTGGCGATCCACTCGGTGTTCGTGACGGTCCCGCGGAACGTGACGAGCACGTCGCGCCTCCCGATGCGTCGCGCCTCCTCGTCGGAGGAGACCGCGATGTAGCCGACCCACCGGCTGCGGCAGGACCCGGACTGGGTGGGGATGCTAATGTTTGGGGTGGCGTATATGTATTTGGTGACTTCATAGCTGGAGCTTGACATGCCAACGTTGTCCAACATAGAATTTCTGCCGAACTTGCAATTCAAGTACCTCTTCGAGGACGGGTCGACGTCGAAGGCCTTATAACAGGCCGAGACAAACTCGCCGTATCGGACGATCTCCGCCCTCAAAAGTGGGTCGAGCGGCTCCACCAGGTCCGACCAGCCGCCGGACCCTTGGATTTCCCGCCAAACACGTGAAAGGCATGATGACTTTGTGTCATCCGCCGCTGCCGCCACCGACGTCTTCGTCACCAACCGACGATTGGGTTTTTGCCTAGAGACGGAGAGGTGGGAGGGGAAGGGGTGGTGGTGGGAGGGGCCTTGTTGGGATTGAAGTGGAAGGGAGGGCGGGCTTTGCAAAAATGCAACGGTAGCCATGAAAATGAATGAATGGGGATTTGTTTTGAATGTTTTTGGTGGTTTAAATATACAGATAAGATATGGAGAGTCACAAGCCACAATTTGTTCGGCTCATTTATACGTATTTTAGACACGCTTAAATACATAAACCAATGTATTTGTGTGTGGGTGCTGATACAATCATTTTTGTAATCTCTTTTTGCATTTTTATTTTTTTAATATAATATATTTAAACTGGGGTCACTTGTAAAAAAATCCTACATTAAAAGATAAAAAAAAGAATTATATTAATTCATTTAAGTTATATTTCATGTTTTATAAAAATATGTCTTATTAAATAAGTATATTATAAATAATTTAATACATTCAACGCATGTTATGAACTTAAAAAAATTGTTCTTAATGGCTATTTTTAATATTTTCATTTCGTATATACACATTGCACAATAAAAAATAAAACAAAATGTTAGATTAATCATTTCTACCGTTCATTTTTATCCACGAAATATACAGATGATACTATATATATTTATTGAATGAATTTCATATTTTAAGAATATTTAAATAAATCATTTTATGTATTTTACATGTTCATGTAACCAAACCATTTGGCTATGGACATCCAAAATATGAAAAAAAACAAAAGCGTTTGTTTTTTTTCTAGAAAAAGAGGTACACGATCTCACCGACCTTCAAAGTGTGGAAAACAAAAATTCAGAAAAAAGCGCGGGAGAATCTCGTTGTGAAACCGCCCGCCGACATTTGGAAGTGTTTTTTTTATTACAAATTTAAATTTTTTTTTTTTTTTGAGGGAACTGTTTGTCGGTGGAAAATATACATTTAGTCTCGTTACAGTCTCAATTGAAATACATATTATTATTATTATTATTATTATTTTTAAAATCATATACTCTTCTTTTAAAGTGTAAACTGTTATAAAATGATGTATATACTGAGATATAATAATAAATTTTTTTTAAGTTAAAAAAAAAAAAAAAATCATGTTATATATTATGATGATATACTACGCTATCATTATAATGTATCGGATTACAAAAGGGATTGTGTGTATGAGCGCTCTTTCACATTTAACGAGTCATTATGTCCCATATCATTGGAGGATCTATGAAATGAAAGGACTTGCCATTTGATTATTAAGTGCAATAAAGGGTTAGACCCAGAGGACAATGTTTTTGTTAATTACTAATACATAGCTCCCAACTTATGTGCTAGGCACGTGAGGCATGTTGGTTTACTTAACTGATTTCAATTATGTACAGACGGTTTTTTTAGTTAGATGTAGAACATATAGTTTAATTTAATGCTACAAAAAAATTTCATTTATTTTCATCGACATTAGTTTGATTCAGCATTTTGATTATACATATAGTTAATTACTCGATTCAAACATTGAATAGTTCAGTTTGGTTTATGAGTTACTCAGTTCGATAAATGAATTATTTAGTTCAATGTAATAATTTTCTCCAAAAAAATATCTCACCTCTTAATATGTCCGATATTCACATGTCAATCCCAAATTCCCATTTTAAACCTTAATCAGATCACAAAGATTTGAAACACATTAGAGTGTGTTTGTGTCACACAAAGTGATAGAAAACAAGGAAAAGTGAATTTTCTTTTTCATCACCTAAAAACAAGGTATTTGTATCAAATAAAAAATGAAAAAAAAACTTTTCTTCCTTTTTATTTTTTTTATTTTGTATTATTAGGGGAGAGTTGGAAATTTTTTTCACTCTATGAGAGGGAAAGTGAGAGAATTTCCCAGGCGACCATGATTGCATTGAGTGTGAAAAACTTGAGGTTGATCATGACTTGATCGTGACATGAAATAATGTGCATTCCAAAAATCTTTCATTTACAATTAAACACAAGAATATCCATCGTATAATTTATTCCTATAGGTATTTTTCTCTTCTACACTCTTTCTACCCAAATGTTTAGGGTTTCGGTGATACGATATGATATAATGTAGGTTTTATTTTAATTTTTAAGAGATTCGATTCATGCATCTGATGAGTGCATAGGATGATAGATCTCTAAAAGAGTTGGGTGATCTTGATTCAATTCTAGGCTACCGGGGAACCCAATGGCATCTGAGGTTGGGGACTTAGGCTATTAAGGACGCCTAAGTTGGACAATCATTGCAGCAAAACAGTCATCACCAGATGCGGGGTAGATACTTTCTTATATGCGGTGTCTTATCATGTAGAAAAATGATTCACAAGCCCCATTTCATAGGCGTAAGCCCCATAAGGTGGCATAGATTGGATTACCGATTGTATTCTTAAGTGAGTTTTGGTAACTTCCCAACGTAATTAATAGTGGACGGTTGAGGGAACATTTAGTTGTGTTATTTTTTTTCCTTTTTTGACTCATCACAATTAAATCTTGGTTGGGGGGGGGGGCATTCAATTGTGTTTTTTTTCTTTTTTTGACTCATCACAATTAAATTGTGCTTTCATAATTGAATAATCAGCTTCATTTTTGTAGTAAAATTTTAGAATTTTTTATGTAGAGCCTATTGAACGTCGAATTTGATATTTTGGATGTCTTTTTAGTCTTATATGATCGAAAAAAGAATTGATCAATTTGGCTACCATTGAAATGTCTGTCTATTTAGGTGTGATATTTATTTATTGTATGTTTTTTCACTTGTTTAATTTTATGTTAATTTTGGTTGTTTTTTATGTCAAACATGGTTTCTATACGGCATATTAGTTGTTCAACATTTGATGTTGAAGTTTGAATCTGGAATGTTTTTGTTTAATATTTAAATGTCAGATACATATTTATATTTTTATTAGACTTATATGCATTATTTTTTAAAAGATAGTTACATTCCAAACTAATATGTATATTTATACACTTTTTTATAAGTTATTTACATTTGTAAATGTAACTGATTTGTTATATGAATATATTATAAAAGTTAGTTACATTTACAAATCCAGGCAAGCAACACTGAGAAGCAGTAAAGTGGATACTTAGATACTTGCGAGGTACGACTAACAAATGCTTATATTTCAGCAGGGGCGAGTTGAGGCTACAGGGTTTTGTAGATGCAGACTTTGCTGGAGAGGTTGATCAGAGGAGGAGCACTACTGGTAATGTCTTTACAGTAGGTACTACTGCTGTTAGTTGCATTTCACAAATACAGAAGATTGTTCTTCATCCACTACAGAGGCAGAGTATATAGCTGTGACAGAAGCTAGTAAAGAGATGATATGGTTACAAGGCTTGTTGACATAGTTGGGATTCAGACAGACGAAGAATGTTTTGCATAGTGATAGTCAGAGCACTATACACCTGGTGAAAAATTCAACATTTTATTCGAGGACTAAGTACATAGGACTTTGTTATCATTTCATCAGGACGCTTTTGAGAGTCTATTACTTGAGAAGATCCAGGGAAGCAAGAATCCAGCTGACATGTTGACTAAGACAGTGACTACAGAGAAACTGGAGCTGTGCGCAGCTTCAGTTGGTCTTCTAGCTTGAGGACAGGGATGAACATACCAGATTATAGATTGATCATTTGATAGAAGTTATTTCCAAGTGGGAGATTGTTATATATTGTAGAGCCTGATGATGTGCGCAGATGATTGTTGGTGGTACGCAGGGTCGGACGGGGCCGAGCTCCCCACAGAGCCTATTCGTGGGGATCTAGTTGCCCGGTTAGCTCACGGGGTCTGGGGGTAGCACCCTGAGAAATTTTTTTTTTGGTGTCTTTCGTGCATTGACTTTTTTGCCCTTAATGAGATGTCAGTATAAAAGGGCTTCAAAATATTTTTCATTAGGTTCTAGGGTTTTTATCTTCGGTGTGACCATTGTAAAAACTTCTCATTGATAGTGGATTGATCTCTGGTGTACTCCGTGGACGTAGGCAAGATTTGCCGAACCACGTAAAATTTTTGTGTCTTTGCTTTGATTTGTTTGTTAATTTCTTTTGATTGATTGCATCTCAAGATCTGAAATCATAACACACGGAAGGTAAGTAAGATAATCAAACCTTCAAACGGCTATTTTATATCAATGTTCTTTCTTCTCTGGGTCAATAGCCTTTCTTCATCCATGGTGAAAAGTTAAAAATACCCAAGAAGACATAGAAAGAGAGAAGGGCAAAAACATCTAAAAAAGAAGACAATAAAATCCTCGTACCAAGACCGCACATCTGATTCAGTCAATAAAGTATTATCACAATGTTATAATTAAAAAAAAAAGTGATCATGCTTAAAAAGCACAAAAAAAAGTTCTAATTATGATTAATTTTTCGGTAACCATGGATCTAGATGCTCTGTTTTCATTATACTGTAATGCACATTGTATGAAGATGGTGTTAAAATTTCAATTGCATCCCAGGCTCCAAGAGTACACAATCATATAAAATACGTTCTATCCTACCGGTTGGCAGATAGAGAACAAATATATGAAAGAAAAAAGTGCCAACCCACGTTGAGCTTATTTCAAATTAGATCATCAGAACAAAAAATCATCTGTGAAATGTGTGTCATGAATCACCCATTAAAATTGAACAAAAATTCACCATTTTCAGTGCAAACCTTTCATCTTTTTCTTTCCAACCCGAACGAATCAGCACAAACTAACTTCACTTCACCCCCTTGGAGGTTTTTGTTGCACCGCTAACATGAAACAAATAAATGTCTAGGGCTGACATCTCAAGCATTTCATTCTCCGAAACAAATTTAACCCCCATTGAACAATATGAAACAATTAGTCTGTATCTCACAAGCATTATCACAAACATATACAAAACACTATCATCATCTCTCCACCCACTCACAATAGAAAATCCACCACATGACCCAGTGAATAAAAATGAGAGAAAATTAATTTTACCCAAAAATGCTTAGGGTGTGTTTGGTTGTGTGATTGAGTGGCTTTTGCGATTGTAGGAATCCGCTTCTGCAATCGTACAACTAAATAATTTTACTATAGCCGCCTCTTGCACACAGATTTCAGGTAAACAGTGTTGTCGGTAGTGGTTTTCGACGGCTCAAGGAGGCCTCCGGGTTTGCTTGTGTGGGGATATTCCAGGGATTTGGGTCCGAATGCGCCTTGCGGGCTTGGTTGGATCGTCTCTTGGAAGGGGGAGGGGGCGTGGTTGGTTTGGTTCCTTGCTGAGGTGCCCGACAGCTCCTCAGGAGGATTCAGGGGGTGGTTGTGATCACCACCTGCTTTCTGAAAAGCAGAAAAAGTTGGTGTTGCTGTTGATCACCTTCGTGGGGTAAATTGTGGATTCTCCGCTCTGAGACACGGCCAGCCGTACATAGAGGTGAAAACGATGAATCCTTTTCTGCTTTTGGGGCTTGACAAAGGGAGGTTTAAAAGATAGGGTTGAGGTGGGGGTTGGCTAGTAGGGTTTAGCTGCTTGAAGGGGAATGCTAGCGTGTATTAGCCGACTGGGACCTGTCTCTATTTGGGCAAAGCCTGGGTAGGGTTTGGTTTGGGTCTTGGATGAAGTTAAATTAGGTTTAACCAGGGTTTTTGGAGAGTGGATTTATGTGGGAAATGGGTTTCCTTCTCTCAAAATAAGACGTTTTTCTCTCTCAAAAGGTTTCAAGTAGTGGGTGTGGTGTGTGCAAGGTTTGATTGAAAATATGTATGCTCTTGTTGTGGTTGTTGATTGAATGGGTGATAATTTGAAGAAGTGCTTGGACTCCCCTAGTTATAGTAAAAATGGGGCAAGGGAGTGTCCATGGACAATAAATCAAATTGGATACAAGGGTGTTTGATTTGACCCTCATTAGATCTTTGTGTTTCAGACAATTGTCTAGGTGAGGGGCGGCTACTTTTAAGATGCCACCCTTATGATGATCTGCCAAATGTCTAATCTCTGACAAGCGGTGGCTTGAGGCGGTTACTAGGAGTAACCCGTCAGAGAAGGGGCGGACAAATGGAAGAAAACGTCGCGATCATCAACATTTAATGTTAACTTTATGTCCCATCTTTGGGAAGCGGTTGGGGGGTGGCTTGTCCAAACTAGCTGCCCAAGGAGGAGCGGCTACTTTCAAGTAGCAGCCTTGTTCCTGGCCCTTGAATTTTTCTAAGTTTTGGGGGCCAGGGTTTCTCCTTCCGGTTTCTTTTCTAAAGGTGTTTTCTTTTAGGTTCAAAATGTGGTCATTTCTAAATATTACTATAAGTATTTTCATTTCTTTTGACGGTCAAATTTGGGGTATCTACAAGTGCATAAAAGTTGCGATTTTCAAAAGCTGAGGGAGGTGAGCTTCTTACAGAATCAGTTTTAAAACCAAGATTCCTACAAAATCAGTTTTGCAATCGCGCAACCAAATGCACCCAAATTTGCCCAATAGCTAGTGAATAAAAAGTGAGAGAAACGATTTTACCCAAATTCACCCAATAGCCTTACTGTTGCACAAACACCACAGATCTCGTGCGCGCTCAGCACCGCGACCTCTCGTGCGCGCTCAGCGAGAATGGATCGATCCACATCGCTCAGATCCGTCGCCTTGCGCACGTGTCTCAAACGCCCGCCGCTCATTCTCCACGTGGAGGTGGCGTTCCACTCCCAGCCACGGGCAACAGCCCGCCAACAAGCCCTCCGCCCTCGCGTCCCCGTGCCACCACCTCAGACGGTGGATCCCCTTTCCTCCGTCGTTGAAGCCGATTCGGTAGAGCAGATGCACGACAACGATGAGGAGGAGGCGAAGGAGGAATCGTCGTCATCGCAGCGGCCGTCTCCAACGGAGGTGGAGCAGCGGTCGAAGGTGGCTGATGTAGCACGATTATTGACTGTTTGATCGACATTAAAGATTACCAAATGGATGATGATTATTGATTTACAATTTTAAAATTTTTTGAGTTTGTTAGGATTTATTTTCTATTTTTAAAATCTGAATTTTAATTTAGATTTGAATTTTTCAATTTGATTTCAAATTTGGATTTAGTTAGATTTAGTTGTGATTTGAAAGTTTTAGAGATTTGTTGAGATTAGGACTCTCTCTGTTCTATTAATCACAAAATTAAGGAGAAGATTTTGATGAATAGAATTTTTATATTTTTCTCTGTTGCATTTTGTTATCCGAATAGGATTAACAACTACAAATAATTTTTCTATCATTCCTGGTATTCATAGGAATCAACATATTCGTTGAAGTTCATCGTCCTCGTATTCTTCACGAATCAACAGTGTGGAGCCAGCAGATCTTGCAGATCTAAAGATTGATAGGGTCAGTAGAAGAGCGTAGCCCTACGCTGCATCAATTGGTATCAGCTGCCCTATGTAGAACAGAGAGAGTCCTAACAAACTAGGATCTCAATAAATCTCTAAATCTTTTAAATCACAAATAAATCTAACTAAATCCTATCCAAATTCAAAATCAAATTAAAAAATTCACATCTAAATATAGAAATGAAATCCTAACAAACACAAAAATTATTAAAATTGTAAATCAATCATCATCCATTTAGTAGCTTCAATGTCGATCGATCAGTCCGTCCATGATCGTGCAACATTAGTGGCACAGGCGTGGCAGATCGCGCAGCGGACGCGGCGGGCAATGAAGAAGTTTGCGCTGTAGACACGCGCGTCGCATTAGAAGCAGAGGTGGGTGGATTCCGACTCATAGTATAGCGAAGCCTCCGCCTTGCAGAGCTCGCACACCCTCTTTTTCATGGCTTCTCCTCCGAAACCCTAATTTAGAAAGAAAAAATATATATATATAGAGAGGGAGGCGTTTTTTTAATGGAGGGAAAGGGATTTGATTTTATATTTTTTAAAAGAAGAGTTTATTTGCAAAAAAGAAAGCTAAATTAATGGGCACCAAGCGACCAACCTTGTCCACAATAACTCGTTCGCCTCGAAGGACTCAACAGCGATATTTTTTTTGCCCGTTTAGCCGCGGTTTATTATAAAACGAAGCCTGTATACACATGTAGTGATGACTTTAACTAACCATCACCAAATAAATGTTATTGTAACACACTTTTCTTGTAGTGGCACTTGTTGAATCTACAACTGCTATCGCAGAGTCTTCAACTGCCCTCGCAATCTCTTTAACTTGTTGGCCAGAGATGATGACATTTTATTCATCAATCAATGAATATATGATATATATAATAGAATGAATGAATAAATAAATGAATGGAAATGACTGAATACAGACTTATCTTGCTAGCTTTCCCTTTTATAACACTGGATAACCTTCAAATGGGGCCGTGCTCCGCATGTGATGGTGGTAAGTGAAAGAGCATATTTTTTACTTTTGATAAATTATAAACTGAATTATAGGCTACTTACTAAAAAAACAAGATTGAACATTGTTTATGCTCTAGCAATGTATACTACAATCCTCAGAGGACTAAAAATTCAACAAAATTTAAGTAAAAAACCACTTCCATAATGAGTGAATGAAGAAATAAATTAAATACCCATTCAGTTTCTGCACTTCTTCCTTTTGGTGTATCTGACTCAAAGAGAGCTGAAGGACACAACATCTAGAAGTCCTAGATTGGTCCCCCTGAAAATATGGAAATCTGAGCCTCTCCTCTACATGGCATTCAGTTAGAAGGGTATCATGCTCCTCCACAGTCGACTTCATGCATATGTCTTCCTTTTTCCAGCTACCAAGACACTCTGTATGTGCATGGCAATCTTTTCATAATAAGCTCTGTACTCAGTCTTTGGGCATATTTGGCTGGAACATGATTCCAAATATTATCCATGGGAAGTCTTATCATAAGACATTTGCTCTTCAAGCAATCAAGATTATGATCAAGGCCTGGTTTCTCTCAACCAACTTCTCCTCCATCTTAACTCTGTCCTGAAGTTCTTTCTATTGCAAATTTTTTTCACATCTGTATCTCTCAAAATCTAGAATTATCAGTTGAAGTCTATTGGTCCCCTCCTCATGGGGATGGCCAATTAAAATGAACGATGATGGATCTCTCTCTGAGGACAGGGGAAGCTATGGTGCCCTCCTTCGCGATGAGCATATATGTTGTCTTACTTCGAAGTTTGGCAGGTCGAAATGATCTTTTCTCCATCAATCTCTTGCAAAACTCAAAGCTATTGAGGTGGGAATCTGGTTAGGATGATCAATTCAGGAGGGACCAAATTGTGGATGGAATCCGACTCTCAACAACAACTGCCTGGATCAAACGAAAAGGTAATAATCCTTGTAGTGTTATTTGCTGTTTGAGAAGTATTCATCAAGGGCTTGACCTTTTTCTAGATCGGGAGGTTTCACATATCCATCGAGAAGGCAATGTGCCGATTGTATCCTTGCTTCACTTCCAATTGGGAACAACAGGGGGGGGGGGGGGGGTGTTTATTTACGGCCAGAATTTTGTGCTCTTGCTCAGGAAAAATGCGGTTTGCTTTACATCCATATAAGAAACTGAGATCCTTTTGTTCGATTTTGGGTTCAATGGAAGCTCTCTTAGCTCATGGGGATGCAGATCGATTTGGTTCAGGCTTCCCTCATTAACGCAGCGAAAAACTGATAAAAAGATCTAACCAACGTTGAAATCTCATAAACTCCTTGAATCTACAAAGAAGAAAGCCCTAAAAAGGAGAAAATTCAAAATATTATTAATCAAAAACTTCTTTTTTACAAAGATGGTGACACTCATTATATAGGCCACAAACATTAAATACATATTCATAATGTAA
Source organism: Acorus gramineus (assembly GCA_030737835.1). Lineage (NCBI taxonomy): Eukaryota > Viridiplantae > Streptophyta > Magnoliopsida > Acorales > Acoraceae > Acorus > Acorus gramineus. The sequence goes on along the minus strand of JAUJYN010000065.1, from coordinate 180,253 downwards.
ATTATGACTTTACTAAAAATAGTAAAGACACAATTACAATGACAATAATTAAAATTTAATAAAATAAAACATAAGATCCTAAAAATCCTAAATTCCTAAATAAAATCTCATAAAAATTTATTTTGATAACAGATTTGAAATCAAATATTCTGCAATAATTTCTTTTCAAATCTGTCCTACATCATTAATGCTTTCTCTAATCTTCTTTAGGAGCACCAATTTGTGCATTTTTTTATGACGAAAGATTCTATGATTTCTTTCAGTCCACAAGAACCAAAAGATATTGGAGATTATGATAAGAGCAACCTCTTGCTTGAAAGGATCAGAAAGATGAGCAACAAACCATGCAGGAAGAGAAGAAATTTGTGGAGGAAGAGGCGATCTCACAAGAAGATCCCGGAACAGCACGGCCCAGATAAATCTGGAATAGGAGCAACCCAAGAAGAGATGATCCACTTCCTCGATGGCAGAAGAGCATAAGAGGCAGTCCGTGACCTGCGTGAGCCCATACCTCTGAAGCCTTGAGAGAGTTGGAAGTTTTATTTTGAAAAGCTTGCCAAGCACACATGCAATGCTTTGGGGTTTGGATTGGGTTCCATAACAACTTAGGCCAAAGGAGAACCTCCCCCCGTGATCTCACCTCTTTCCATGCTTCCGACAACCCCATGTGTCCTGTTTTACTTGGATACCAAATGAGAATATCATCCCCCAATCCACCAACTTCTATCTGCTGGATCTCCTCCCATAATAAATCAATCTCCACCGGACACCGTGGAGGCTTCGACCATTTTCCGTCGCAAATAAAGGAAGCTACCATGGCTTCATTTGGGGGCCCCCAATCATAAGAAACCCTTTCTAATTTATCTTTTAGTCCACAGCCATTGATCCAAGGATCTGATAGAATAGCAGATGAGATTACATGATCTTATCTTGTCCTAGTAAATTTGTTATGAGTTGTTCCAGGAGATATGATGAGTTGTTAGTGTATATCTCATATCTCTCTCTTATAAAGATATATGTAAATCTTTTAAAGTTATCTTTATGTAACAAACTCATCCTCTGTAACAACTATATATATATTAGTGAATGATATGCTTTTGTTCATAAGATTGAAAGAAGCCCTTTTAAATTCCTGTCATGGTATCAGAGCAGGAATAAGAAAGAGAGATTTGTGAAAAAAAAAATCTCCACCACAACACCGAAGCATTGACGTTCCCCTCCAAGAGATCTAATGGATCTTGTTAGCCTCACAAAGACTCTCCCCACCTTGGTCAATCTTGTCTCTATCAAGCTCAATGATAGCAATTATATTCTTTGGCAACGTCAATTTAAATCTATACTCAGCGGCTATGATCTTTACAAATATATTGATGGATCTTTTCCATCACCGAGTCCCACCATCGAAGTTTCTTCCGAGAAAGATTCCTCCATTGAGTCACAGAAGAACCCAGAATTTTTGCAGTGGAAACAAATTGATCATTTGATCATGTCCTGAGTGTTCTCTACTATCACTGAGAGTGTACTCCCTAATGTTATCAACCTCTCCAGTTCTAAAGAGGTATGGGACACTCTTCAAGATTTCTTCACCAAGCACACTCACCTCCGTGAAATCGAACTCCGACAGAAAATCCAATCCTATCGCAAGGGGACATCTTCAATGTCCACCTATATCAAACAATTCAAGAGTCTTTGTGATGAATTAGACTCGATTCAAAAGACACTGCATGATGATGATAAAGTTTCTTGGATACTTCGCGGACTTGACAGCACCTATAATGTTATCCAGACTCACATTCAGACTCGTGAGCCATATCCTACTTTCAAGGAGGCCCAGTCTCTACTACTTGCTCAAGAAGCACTTCAACGGTCTTATGAAGACCCAATTCCAATCCAAACTGCCTTGGTTGTTGAATCTCATTCACGCCAAACAATTGGCAGAGGTAGAAGTCGTAACTCCAACCAGCACATCCGTGGTGGAGGATGGAGTGGACGTGGCCGTTTCGTTTCTAGTAACCAGCGTGGTGGGACTTCTCGCACTACCTCCGCCAATGCACAAAACCAGTGCCAGATTTGTCTAAAATTTGGTCATACGGCTCGAAGATGTTGGTTCCATCATGATGAATCTTACACTAATGATACAACCATCAGTCCTCCTCAGCAAGTTTTTGCGGCGATGAACCATGAAGAAGATGAACCCAACAATGGTTGGGTTGTTGATACTGGTGCCACAACTCATGCATCCAATGACCCTGTAAGTTCTCAAAACTGTCTCCTTATCATGGACCTGCTACTCTTTTAATGGGTGATGGCAATCCTCTTAAAATCACACACTGGTTGTCTCTCCATTCCAGCATCTACTTCTAAAAGATGTCCTACATGTTCCACGTTTGCGTAAAAATCTTATTTCAGTTAGTAAATTAACTTCTGATAATCATTGTTCTGTTACATTTGATTCTTCTTCTTGTGTGATCAAGGACAAAGCAAGCAACCAAACTCTGGCCCACGGGACATGTGAAGGAGGACTCTATGTTTTCCGACCACCTTTAGTTTCTTTCCTAGCATCTCATGATTCTACTGCGTTATGGCATCGACGGCTAGGACATGCTTCTACTCTTATTTTAAAGTCTATTTTAAAAGATGTTAGTAGTAGTTTTTCATTTCCAAAATTACTCTCTCGTTGTGAAAGTTGTGAGCTTGGAAAAAGTACTCATTTACCATTTCCAATTTTAAATAAAAGAGCGTCTGCTCCTCTTCACATTATCCATTCAGATGTTTGGGGTCCTTCCCCGATTGCTTCTACTTATGGTTTTCGATTTTACGTTATTTTTATTGACTCTTTTAGTCGCTATACATGGATATATCCAATGCACAATAAATCAGAAGTGTTCCAATATTTTTTACAATTTCAGAAAATGGTTGAAAATTTTTTTGACAGCAAAATTAAAATTTTGCAAAGTGATGGAGGTGGCGAATATCTCTCTCATGAGTTTACTTCTCATTTTCATAATTGTGGTATTATCAGACAACTTTCTTGTCCACACACACCAGAACAAAATGGTATTTCTGAAAGAAAACATCGTCATATCACTTCTATGGGCCTTACATTGCTTCTCCAATCTTCATGTCCCTCTTATCTCTGGCCAAAAGCTTTTCTCACTAGTGTCTATTTAATCAACAGACTTCCCACTCTCGTCCTAAATAACAAGAGTCCATATTTCATTTTATACAAATTAAGTCCAACTTATGATCATCTTCGTGTTTTTGGTTGTGTATGCTTTCCTTATCTCAAGGACTACAGCCCAAAGAAATTGTCCCCTAAATCTACTGTGTGTGTATTTTTGGGGTATAGCCCCACCCATAAAGGTTTTAGGTGCATGAGACTGTCTGACAGAAGGGTATTTATATCACGTCATGTTACCTTTGATGAAGGACGTTTTCCTTTTTCTGAAACCTCTCCACCTGAACACCATGCTCCCTCTATTAAACCTTTTACCATAATCCCACCACAAGCAAATCCTAACTCTACAACCCAACCCTCTAATTACCCCTCGGAACCACTCTTCCACCATGCTGGTGATGATGCTACTACAATTCCTAACCCTTCTACACCACTGCCATCACCTCACCTTTCACCTACTTCAACTCCTTTACCAGAAGTTCAACATACACCCTCTTTTGATGGCCAGCATCCACCATGACATCACATGGTGATGCCTACAAGATGGTACATGGCATCCAAAGAAGCTTTTGTTGGCAACCAAACATGAATACCCCTTACATTGCCTTTTAGCTTCTTCTACATGCTTGCCACCTGAACCATCATGTTAGTCAGTTGCTTCCAAGAGTCCTCATTGGAGACATGCTATGGTGGAGGAATTCAATTCTTTATTACAATAGGGGACTTGGACGCTTGTTCCACCACCACCTAATGTGAATCTTGTTGGTTGCAGGTTGGTCTACAAAATCAAACAAAATTCAGATGGCAGCATTGCAAGGTACAAAGCGCGCTTCGTTGCTAAAGGATATTATCAGCAACAAGGAATTGATTACGATGAGACTTTTAGTCCAGTCATTAAGCCTCAAACAATTCGTATTGTGTTATCTGTTGCTCTCACTCGAAAATGGCCTCTATTGCAATTAGATGTAAAAAATGCCTTTTTACATGGGTCTCTCACACAGGAGGTTTATATGGCTCAACCACCTGGTTTTATTGATCCCAATTATCCATCTCATGTGCGTAAACTACAAAAATCCTTATATGGTCTCAAGCAATCACCTCGGGCTTGGTTCACATGCTTGACTTCTCATCTCTCTGTTCTTGGGTTTACCACTAGCCATGTAGATACCTCTATGTTCGTTCGTACGAAGGACTCTACACGAATAATTCTCCTAGTCTATGTTGATGACATTATTGTCACTGGTGATGATATCAATGAAATTCGTGAGGCCATTCGAGGTCTCACTCATCAATTTGATATGAAGAATTTGGGTAACCTAAGCTACTTCTTAGGTATGGGGGCTAAATTTATTCCTCATAGTCTATTCTTAAATTAGATGAAATACTCCATGGACATTCTTGCTAAGTTTGGCATGGAAGGTTGTAAACCAGTTTCTACTCCAGTGGCCATTGGTTCCAAAATGTCCAAGTTTGATGGTGTTCCTCTAGAAGATGGAACTGAATTTCGAAGCATAGTTGGATCACTAGGGTATCTCACCATGACTCATCCCGATCTTCAATATGCGATTAACCAGGTCTGCCAATTCCTTCATTGTCCATCTGATGTACATCTAATGGCTGCCAAACGTATATTACAATATGTTAAAGGAACAATAAATTTTGGCCTTCATCTTGTTCCCTCCATGGATGAAAATCTATATGCCTATGCTGATTTGGATTGGGCTGGAAATCTGGATGATCGCACATCTATTACTGGGTCAGCTATTTTTTTGGGACCCAACCTTATATCTTGGACAGCAAAGAAACAAGCAACAGTATCCAAATCCAATACAGAATCAGAATATAGAGCATTATCCTCCACCAGTGCAGATCTTCAATGTTTATCATTTCTACTCAAGGATTTAGGTGTGACATCATCTCAGTGTCCCACTTTGTACTGTGATAATCTTGGAGCCACATACCTCACGGCCAACCCAGTGTTCCATGCACGGACTCGTCATATTGAAGTTGATATACATTTTGTTCGGGAACGTGTTAAAAATGGCCAACTCAAGGTTATGTTTGTTCCTACTGATGCTCAACTCGCTGACATCATGACCAAAGGACTTGATTCTAATAAGTTTTAGCATCTTTGAAGCAAGTTGACCGTCCACAAGTGGCCGTTCTCCTTGAAGGGGGATGATAGAACAGTAGATGAGATTACATGATCTTATCTTATCCTAGTAAATTTGTTATGAGTTGTTCCAGGAGATATGATGAGTTGTTAATGTAAATCCCATATCTCTCTCTTATAAAGATATATGTAAATCTTTTGAAGTTATCTTTATGTAACAAACTCATCCTCTGTAACAACTATATATATATTAGTGAATGATATGCTTCTATTCATAAGATTGAAAGAAGCCCTTTTAAATTCCTTTCAGGATCATACCATAAATTAGTGGTTTGGCCTTCAAATATTAAGAATCGAGCCTTAGGGGCTATCCAATTACGTGCTCGAAGGATAGATTTCCAGGAAGAAGAACAACTGAAGGGGGGCTGGACACTCCATTTGTTTCCATTTTTGAGATATCTATCTTTCATCCAACGAATCCACATTGAACTTTTATTACTTGCTATCTCCCAGAATCGAACTCTAGATGCCCCATCAGTCCAGTCCCGAGTGTGCTTTATACCCAATCCACCTTCTTCGAGTGGCATGCATATTTTGTCCCAACTGACGTGATGGTCCTTGCGAACTTGAGAGAGACCTTGCCAAAAAAAAAGTCTCTAAGGAGTTTAGCAATATCCTTTTGTGTGCGACGTGGAATTCTGAAAGCTGCGGACCAATACAAATGAAAAGAAGAACGGACTGATCGAATCATTTAAGCCCGCCCAGCTTTAGAGAGTGAGTGCACAGACCAAGAAGAGACTTTCTTTTTAATCTTGTCCAAAAGAGGCATGCAAAGACTGTTAGTGAGGGTGCCATGAAACAATGGAAGCCCAAGGAAACGAACGGGGAGAGAGTGAAGACTGATGTTAAGGGAATGAGCAAATTGTTCAGAGGAGTGGCCCCCACTTGCGAAAATCTGACTTTTTGTAGTATTCAAATGAAGCCCAGACAGAGAAGCAAATGAGGTGAAGAAGCCATTCAGAGCATGAGCCGAAGCAAGGCTGGTGTCCAAGAAAACTAGCTGTCACGCCCCAGGGCGGCCGTCCCCGATACGTGGCAAATATATATAATATCAGCAGTCCATACAGGAGATCAATAAAAGACTCTAAACAACATCGAAAATGACAACACAATCAATAATGTAGCTGACATAATATATATACATATAGCGGAAGCTTAAACGACTGAGTCTGTAATTCAAAGACATATTACAGACCAGAATACATAATCAACTGTCCTGTGAGAGCCAATATAAACAAAGACATCCATATACAAGTGTTGTGCCCAAGCACGGATAACAATACATACAAGCAAGAAGGGGATGCTGATGGCCTCTCACTCGCAGAACCCAAAACGTGAACGCTGCTCCGCTACTGATGCGATGCCTCGGGGAGCTCCTCCTTCAGATCCGACTCAGTAACAACTGGAGGAAAAGAATATGCGAGGGGTGAGCCACACGCTCAGTGAATGGCACAATCTATGCAACACAACTCATATTAACCTTATAATAATTAAAGTCCCTAAACGGGAGGAACTGTACAAGCTAGTGGGTCGTAACACCGCCAACCCACCCCACCCTCACCCTCACCCTTTAGGGGTGACATGGGCCTTTTGGGACAGACTAGACTGCTCTCCACCCTTGTCCACCAGTAGCCTCTCCCTCGCGTAGCCTCTACCTGGTATACTCCCACGATCAGTACCCTCCGAACGCGTCGGTGGTACCTACAGATGGGAGCCCTCTGTCAGGACAGCTTTCCCAACGCCGGGGAGTCCCTACTCGGATCCAACGAAGGGGAGAAAACAGCCTACTCACACGGATACGATCCTCTTGGATCCGTCGACAACGATTTCTAACACTACTAATGTCATGAATTCTCAAGAATTCCTCCAGGGCGCATAACTGAGATGCGGGGAAACATATATTATAATAACAAGGTTATAATATTTTCTAAGGCATGCTCATACCAACATAATCTCATTTTGATTTAATTAAATTAAAACTAAATGGGAAACATGCATAGATCAAGGCTTCTAGACATGTATGGGCCTCTATACATGATACATGGATGTATATCCCTAGCATACAATGTCTAATATGGCATGGCTACATCATAGTAAAACATGCATTAACATAGTTTTTCATTTGCACAAGTTAATATACAATTATGGTGCCCCAGGGGTGGGCAATGCACGCCTACGTGCATCGAACGCCTCCCTACTGGGTTGGATTGACCCACTCACCGCAACCCGGATCGTTGCGTGACCGTTCGCCAAGATCTGCAAGACATGGGCATTCAATATGGTGAGTAAACTACACAAATATACATGAAATTTACTAGAAATACCAAATACTCGGACAAGCATGCATACGGACTCGCACGCATGCGAGCACGCACGTACGCACGCGAGTCCGAGTGCCCCGACACCTACCCGAACCCTCGGGCAGCCACACGCATGGCCCCCCGCACGCGCACGCACGCATACGCACGCACGCACGCGCCCCAGCACCCTTGGCGCACTGCCGCGCGCCTGCCCGCGCGCACCGCGCGTCCAGCCCGCGCGCCCTCGCGCGCACTGCGCGCCTGTGCAGAACCCCGCGCGCACGCCCGCGCACCTGCGCGTACGCGCGCGCGCCCGCGCAGTCTGCGCGAGCCAGCGCCCGAGCGCACCCGCGCGCGTCTGCGAGCCCACCTGTGCCTGCCAGCGCCCTCCTGCGTGCGCGCCCACTCTTCCCTAACCCTTTTTAACCCTCCCCAACCCCTCACACACATTCTAACACATCTACCCAACATGCATGACCTCCCCAACCATCCCTAAGCCATAAAAACCAAGAAAAGAAGGGGAAAGGACTTACCAAAAGAGGGAAAGGGAAAGGGGGAGATGCGGGGCTCTCGACGCGCCCACGGCCACCTCAACCACCACCACCACCACCTCTCAGCCTCTATTCAGCCCTTCTTGGCTGCAAATCAGGGGGGGGGGAGATCATGAAAGGGAACTTGAGAGAGAGGAGATCAACAACAACAACAACACTTACACAACCCTAGACTTGCACTTGCACCTTCTCCTTCTCTTCTCTTTGAGGAGATAATACAAACACTTGGGGGGGGGGGGGGAAGAGAGAAGAGAGAGCCAAGAAAGTGTAGACGTGTGAGTGGGAGAGAGAGAGGGAGAGATATTTTGGCACCTAAATATCTAAAGGAGGGATAGAAATGACCTATTTATCCTTGACTAGAAATTCTGAGCATGCTTCACTATAACAGCCATAACTTCCTCAATATAGCTCCGAATTGCACAATTCAAAGTCCGTTGGAAAGCCAAGAAGATTATCTACAACTTTCATGTTTATGCCAGATCAAATAATCCCTCTAGCTATTCCGAAATGTGATCTAAACATTGAACAGGGCTGCTGCCAGAATTTTTCATCCCGGGGTATACTTGGAAAAATACCCATAACTTTTACTACATGAATCCAGTTGATCTAATTCCACTTTTGTATGAAAGCTAACTCGAAACTGAGCATCTCATAATAAACTCATATTTAAACCTCTTCATCTTGGATTTTAACAAAATCAAATCCAAATACCAAATTGGAAATACATAACTTCGAGGAGAAAAATTATGTAGCCAAATTTTCAATCAGAGCGCTCCAAATGACACAGGCATAACATTCTTCCCCCTTAGGAAATTTTGTCCACAAAATTAATACAAAAACATCTAGGAAGGGAAAAGATGTGGATATGCGCCACGCATGGCGTCCTCGCTCCCAAGTGGCCTCGGCACCAGAACGGTGCTGCCATCGCACCTTAACCAGCTGGACGGTCTTGGTGCGGAGCCTCTTCTCGCGTCGGTCCAGGATCTCGATCGGCTGCTCCACGAATGACAAGTCCGGCTCGAAGACGAGCGGCTCGAACGGAATAACGTGAGCAGGATCGTGGACGTAACGCCTCAGCTGCGAGACATGGAAGACGTCATGGGCTTGAGCCAACTGTGGGGGCAGGGCTATGCGATAGGCCACCTCTCCAATCCGCTCAAGGATGAGAAACGGCCCAATGTAACGCGGACTCAGCTTGCCCCGCACACCGAAACGGAAGATGCCCTTCGTCGGGGACACCTTCAGGAAAACATGGTCACCAACCTCGAAGGCGAGCTCACGGCGACGACGATCGGCGTAGCTCTTCTGACGGCTCTGAGCGACTCGGATACGCTCACGAATCGTCTTGACCATCTCTGAGGTCTGGTGGATGATCTCTGGTCCCTCCAACTGGCGCTCTCCGACCTCGTCCCAACACAAGGGGGACCTGCAGCTGCGGCCATAGAGCGCTTCATATGGTGCCATCCGAATACTCGAGTGGTAGCTGTTGTTGTAGGCGAACTCCACCAACGGGAGATGCCTCTCCCAACTGCCCCCAAAGTCGAGAACGCAAGCTCGCAGCATGTCCTCCAGGGTCTGAATCGTCCTCTCCGACTGGCCGTCCGTCTGCGGATGAAACGCTGTACTGAAGTGGAGGTTCGTACCAAGGGCGTGCTGAAGGCTACGCCAGAACCTCGAAGTAAACCTCGCGTCTCTATCAGAAATGATGCTGACGGGAGTGCCATGGAGACGAACAATCTCGGAGACAAACAACTGTGCCAGGGTGTCCAGAGAATCGGTGAGTCGAATGGGGAGGAAATGAGCGGACTTAGTCAGTCGGTCGACGATTACCCAGATGGCATCGCGACCCGAACGTGACCTCGGCAAACCCGAAACGAAGTCCATGGTGATCTGCTCCCACTTCCACTGAGGAATCTCAATGGACTGCAGCTTCCCGCAGGACGCTGATGTTCCGACTTCACCTGCTGGCATACCAAGCAACGGGCAACGAAACGGCCAATATCCGCCTTCATCCCGCGCCACCAGTAGCCACGACGAAGGCCCCTGTACATCTTCGTGCCACCAGGATGCACTGTGTACCTCGAACGATGGGCCTCGTCCAAGATCTTCTGCTTCAACTCTGCGTCGTCAGGAATGCATACTCGACCTCTGAACCGCAGGATTCCGTCCTCGCGAATCTGGTAGTCCGGACGCTCGCCCGGGCGACGCCTTCAGAGAGGACTAGAAAGTGAGGATGCCCCTGAGCCGTGCGGATCTCGTCGAGAAGAACGGGCTGCACCACTAGCCTGGCCAAAAAGCCACCCGCAGGTGTCTCTCGAACGCTGATCCAGCAAGCGGCCTCCTCCAGAAGCCTCCAACGACGTACAGCCAAGTGGGCGGCCATGCCCAAGGGCTGCCTGCTGAGAGCATCGGCCACGACATTCGCCTTACCCGGATGGTAAGCGATGTCACAGTCATAGTCCTTCAGGAACTCGACCCAACGTCTCTGACGCATGTTGAGCTCCGGCTGGGACTGCAAGTAAGTCAGGCTCTTGTGATCGGTGAAGAGCTCGAACTCCTCGCCATAGAGGTAGTGCCTCCACATCTTCAGCGCAAAGATGATCGCTGCTAACTCCAAATCGTGGGTGGGGTAATTCTGCTCATGGGGCTTCAACTGACGCGACGCGTAAGCCACAACCTTACCGTACTGCATCAGGACGCAACCCAAACCCAGCCGCGATGCATCGGAGTAGACTGCGAATCCACCACTCCCAGACGGAATGGTAAGAACTGGCGCTGAGGTGAGTCTTCGCTTCAACTCCAGGAAGCTCTCCTCGCAAGATGGGGACCACTCGAACCGGACATCCTTCCGAGTGAGGCGGGTCAGAGGAACAGCTATCTTCGAGAAACCCTCGACAAACCTCCGATAATAACCCGCCAAACCCAGGAAGCTCCGAATCTCGGTGGGGTTCGACGGTCGCCGCCAATTCGACACGGCGAGCGTCTTGTCCGGGTCCACAGATATACCCTCGCCGGAAATCACGTGGCCTAGAAAGGCCATACGCTCCAACCAAAACTCGCACTTACTGAACTTGGCGAACAACTGATGTCGGGCCAAAGTCTCCAAGACAGTGCGGAGATGGTCAGCGTGCTCCTCAAGACTCCTCGAGTACACCAGAATATCATCGATGAAGACTACTACGAAGGAGTCGAGGAAGGGCCGAAACACCCGGTTCATCAGATCCATGAAGGCTGCCGGCGCATTCGTCAACCCAAACGGCAGTACTCGGAACTCGTAGTGCCCATAACGGGTACGAAAGGCCGTCTTCGGAATATCCGACTCCCGGATCTTCAGCTGATAGTAGCCCGAACGGAGATCGATCTTAGAAAAGACACGCGCTCCCTGGAGCTGGTCAAACAGATCGTCAATCCGTGGCAAGGGGTACTTGTTCTTCACGGTCCGCTTGTTCAGCTGCCTGTAATCAATACAAAGACGCAGCGAACCGTCCTTCTTCCGAACGAACAAAACAGGGGCTCCCCACGGAGAAACACTCGGACGTGCGAAGCCCTTCTCGAGCAACTCCTCCAGCTGCTCCTTGAGCACCTTCAGCTCTGCTGGGGCCATCCGGTACGGAGCTCTCAAAATCGGCTCGGTCCCCGGAATTAGATTAATCTCAAACTCGATCGCGCGATCCGGCGGTAATCCCGGGAGATCATCGGGGAAAACCTCTGGATATTCCGCCACGACCGGAGTCTGACTGATATCTGCCCGCAGTGGTGCATCCTCCTCAGCAATGTATGCCAGAAAACCCTCACATCCTCCCTGAAGGAGTCTCCACGCCTGGATGGATGACACGAACCCCAAAGGGGCTATGTCCCGATCGCCCACGAACTGGAAAGATCTCTGACCAGGGAGGTGGAAAGACACCGACTTCGCAAAACAGTCGATACTGGCATGACTAGCTGAGAGCCAATCCATTCCCAGGATGGCATCGAAGTCCGTCATGGCGAGCTCTACCAACTCTAATGGAAACTCATGCTCCGCAATCGCCACGGTACACCCCCGGTAAACAGAACGGAGGAGAATACGGTCTCCGACGGGCAATGATATCTCCAGCATAACATCAAGAGGGGCGGACACCACGCCCATCCGTCTCGCGAAAGCGGGAGACACGAACGAGTGCGTGGCTCCGGAATCAAATAGCACATATGCAGGGAGCTGGGAGATCAAAACAATACCTCGGACCACGCTACCCGAAGCCTGCGCCTCCTTGGCTGGAAGTGCTGCAACACGACCCTGAACAAGCTGCGACTGAGAAGCAAAGGCACGCCTCGCAGGCTGCACTGGCTGCCTCCTCTGGTCAACTCGGCCACCCTGTGGCTGCTGCTGCTGACGCTGTGGCTGCTGCTGCTGCAGCTGTGCTGCTGCTGTCGAGGCACACGGGGTCGGCCAGCATCAGGGCAATCATATAAAATATGCCCGATCGTTGGCAATGGTAACAGCACCGCGTCTCCGGTCGCCTAGCCTGGACTGGTACTGCAGCAATGGGTGCTGGACCTCGCATTGGCACCACATCGACTGGAGTAGCGGCGGCCGCTGACTGATCAAAGCGGGGCCGCTTGCTCTTGCGATGTCCCTGGTCCTGGCTCCTGGGGGGCCTCTGGTCTGCAGGAGGGGTTGGAACCCCCAAAGGGACCCCAAGGTCTCGCTCAACTGTCCTCGCACGAGACACCAAGTCTGAGTACCTCGTGAACGCCTGTGAGGTGACATGCACCCGGATGGTGCTAATGAGACCCATCTCGAAACGACGGCATCGCGTCTCCTCATCCATCACCAAGGCGGGGGTGAACCGGGAAAGCCTCGTGAAACGTGTAGTAATCAGCGACTGACATGGAGCCCTGCGTCAGCTGCTCGAACTCTCGCATCACGATCTGGCGTGTCAAAAATGGGAAGTACTCCTCCAGAAAGTAACTCCGGAATCCAGCCCATAGAAGTCCCCACCCTCGGGGATGTCCACCGATCGGGTAGCCCACCAGTCGGCGGCGCTACCCTTCAACATGAAGGTGGCCAGTGAGACACGCTGGCGGTCGGTGCAGTGCATGGTCGAGAAGATCTTGTCTACCTCCATCAACCAACGCTCAGGGGCAAGGGGGTCCGCCGTCTGGCCATGGAACTCGGGAGGGTGAAGCTTCAGAAAGGCAGTGAGGCCGCTCTGATGCACTCGTGCCGCAGCCTCTAGCTCCACCTCCCTCTCCAGGGGATCCTGAACTCCCACTACCGGAATCTCCACTGGGACAGGGGGTACCTCGGGCACCACCGGTGGATCTGCCACCAAGGGGACCTGTGGAACTGCCTCGCGGGCCGCCCGCAGCTCCTGGATCTCTCGCGCCTGATCAGCCAACGCCCTAGTCTGGGCCTCCAGTGCCCTAGTCTGAGTCTCCACTAGATCTGCGATACGAGCGTAAGCACGCTCCCATGCAGGAGGCTCCTGCGCTGGTCCTGGCCCAATAGCCGAGGACCCTCCAGTAGACTCCTCGCCTCTGGTAGGTTCGGAAACCTCCATGGCTGAAGGGAACCACGTCCACGCATTCCTCTGCGAGGAGGCATATCAGCAACCTAAGAAACAGACACTAGGATCAGAATACTCATATAGAAATCCTAGGACTCATCTCTAAGAAAAACAATT
>JAUJYN010000065.1:100097-156385 GCA_030737835.1 Acorus gramineus | reverse complement strand
TGTGTAGTTACTCCCGTATAGGGACTATGACTACTTTAAGGTTAATATGAGTGTGTTGGTTGTTGTTATGCATGTGTGTGCTCGATAAGCGAGTATCGAGAGTGGTTGTTTTCCTTTGGGTTTCGCTTTGCGAACATGGGATCGTTCTCCCCTTCGTTGGATCCGATGTAGGAACTCCCCGGCGTTGGCTGTACCTGACAGAGGGCTCCCGTCCGTAGGTACCTCCGATGTGTCGGACAGTACGGATGGTGGGAGTGGACTAGGTGGAGGCCACGAGGGTGGGAAAGGGCTACTGGCGGACCAAGGGTGTAGAGCGGTGAGTTGAGGAGATCGGGTTGTAGATACTACCCGGGAGAGGGTTAATGAATGATGTCGCGAGTGTGGAATCGTTCTCCCCTTCGTTGGATCCGATGTAGGAACTCCCCGGCGTTGGCTATACCTGTCAGAGGACTAGGCGGAGGCCACGAGGGTGGGAGAGGCTACCGGGTGGACCAGGGGTGTAGAGCAGTCTAAGTCTCTTCCCAAAGTCCCAAGATGTCTCCTTTCAGGAGTGAGGGTGTGGATGAGGTGAAGACACGTCCCTCGTGACCCATTCGTTGTTCGACCGTTCCCATAGTTGTTGGGTCCGGTCTCGTGATCGATCTTGAAGAACATCGTTGGGCGATTGTCTAGATGTAGATGATCCAGTAGTGTTGAGTAGACCAGTAAATCCGGGTCTCTTCGACCGACGGTATGGTCTCTAGACCAGTAAATCCGGGTCTCTTCGATCGACGGTATGGTCTCTAGACCAGTAAATCCGGGTCTCTTCGACCGACGGTATGGTCTCTCCCCATAAGTCCCAAAAGACTCCCTCCGGAGTGAGGGTGGGGGTGAGGTTGGTCGCGCCGCCGCGTGACCTAGTTATCCATGGGTTTCTACCCATGTTTTCCTTGAAAGGAAATTGATTAAGTATTGAATTGTAGAATGGTGATTGGTTTCCAGCCACTCACTGAGCTTGTAGCTCACCCCTCGCATACTGTTTCTTTTTAGGGGCAGTGTTGGGCGTGGAGCTGGAGCTTTCCTGTGGCGTGGTCTTATGGGCGTGGAGCGTTCTACCAGCGGGTGGCGAGTGCGAGGCTGTCAGCATTCCTAGAGTCATTTTATGCTTTGTAAATCGTGCATGTGGCACAGGTTGTATTTTCTTTGGTCTAGACTTGGCTTTCACAAGACATTGATTGTGTATTCGGGTCTGTAATAATTTTATTGATTTACAGACATTGTTATATATTATGCTTCCGCTTTTCAGTCAGTTATCATTATCTTGCTTTGCCATCTTGTGTATTGTTGTTGGAGTCTTTATTGACCTCAGGTATTGATAGCTGATATTATATTTATTTTGCCACGTCTCAGGGACGCCTAGGGCGTGACACTCCTCTCCTCCCCGTCGCTCTCCGACGAGCTAGACCCCAAGACAGCCCCCCTCTGCTCTCGGGAAGACCGGAGACGCTTTATCATCGAAGCCGTCCTCTTCCCCTTCGTCATCTCCTCCGATTTCACGAAAAAGAAAGCCCCAAAGGAAACTAGGGCTACGAAATCAAAGAAGAAAGGAGTGATCAAGGGTGAATCTAAGACAAGAAAAACCAAGTTTTTCGGTTTCAAACAGAGAAGAAGAAGTGTTGGAGGGAGAAGAACCATTTGAAAACGTGCAGGAGAGAGAGGGTCCTTTTTCGGTTATATGGGACCCAGTCGGCCGGCGGCTAGTCGCATCTAGCCGCCCCCTATCCAACGGCTAAATACCACTAGCCGCCCCTCCCTGCCAGCTAAAACCAACTAGCTGCCTCCTGCCAGCTTCTCAAACACACTTATTTTCCAAGTTTGCTAAAACAAGTAGCCATGTATTGGTTTATTTCCAAGTTTTACTTGATCAAACACAACTCTCTTGAAGTTTTACCACAATTTCCAGTGCCGTTCAGTTCAAATTTCTTCAGTTCTGGTTCTTTTCTAGAATCTGTCTTTCGAATGATCCAATTTACCAAATCAAACACACTTTTTTTCTTTCTGTCTGCGATATCCCCTTGATTTGTTGAGCTACCCAAGCACGGGTATGGTAGGCACAAGGAAACTGATGCTGGGCTGCTCCGTGCATGATGGCTAAGAGCCCCGTCTGAGAGTTGGATCACTCGCTTCCTTACTTTTACTCACTCTCCCACCTAGATCATCCTTAGATAACCATTCTAGTCAAAACCCAGCCTCTGATGACCTAAATTACCTCCCTGAATGGTATTTGGTCATGTGTCCTAAACTTCTTGAAGGTTGGGCTGGCCAAAATAAGGGTCTCTTTCCTTATCATCGATCGAAGTCTTTCTGTTTCACACAAAGACTCCGTCCAATGAGGGACAATTGTAGATTGGAAAACAAGTAATATTGGAAATTTACTTTTGACCGTCCAAAGAAAGGAAATTTACTTCAAGTAATATTGGAAAACAACCACTTTTGGACATCTAATAAGAAAACTCCCTCAGAAGCTGAAACTGGAAACCCTAAAGTCCAACACTTAGAAAAATCTAAGGGCATGGACAAGGGCGGCTACTTGAGAGTAGCTGCCCCATCCCAGGCGGCTAGTTCCAACTAGTTGCCCCCTTGATGGACCCCAAACCACCTTCCTGGATGGGACATAAAGCAAGCATGATTACGGCGGATTGTCCCTTCTAGCTGCCCCATCTTAGCCAGTTCACCCTTAGTAACCAACCCAAGACACCGCTTGTCAGAGATGGGATGTTTGACAGGTTATGATGGGGCGGCTACCTGAGAGTAGCCGCCCCTCACCAGGTGGATAAACACAACTAGCCGCCTCTAACCTGGACATTGTCAGAGAACAAAGATCTAATGGGAGGTCAAATCAAGCACCTTATTACCCATTTTGATCTATTGTCCAGTGGACATTCCTATACCTCTTTTTTTTACTATAAATAGGGGGCAACTAATTCATAATAAAAAAAATAAAAATTCATAATCAATACCCATCAATAACCTTCAACAACCCATTCCCAGCCATCAAGCCTATAACACCACTTCAAAAACCCTTAAGAGAAAAGTGAGAGAGAAACCCATTTCATACACCAAACCACTCTCCAAAACCCAGGCTAAACCCAGTTTAACCTCTGCCAAAACCAAACCCAAACCCTACCCAGGTTCTGCCCAAATTGAACCAGGCACCAGGCGGCCATCCAACACTAGCCGCCCCCCACCAGGCGGCTAAACTCGACTAGCCGACTCTTCCTTAGCCCACCTCAAGTCCCAATTCTCCTCTAGTCAGGTTCCCGAAGTGAAAGAGGATCCCTGTCTTCAGCTCTGTGTACGGCATATCAGTGTCCCAGAGCGGAGACCCCACAAACTCCCCACGAGGGCGATCAAATCCGCCCCAACTTTTCCTGATTTTTCAAAAAAGCAGGTGGCGATCACAACAACCCCTGAATCCATCTGAGGACACGTCGGCCGCCTCAGCTAGGAACAAACAACCAAACCACCCACCCCTTCCGAGAGACGATCTGACCGAGCCCGCCAAGGCGCAGCTCTCCGGATCCGAGCCCCAGAAGAACCCCCACACACGCACCACCACCACCGGAGGACCGAGGAAGGAAAGGAAGAGAGGGCCCCTCCCTTTCCTTTTCCCTGAAATCCGATACCGACACCCCCGAGTGCCAGCTGGCTTTTGAAGAACTCAAGAGATATCTCGCATCGCCTCCGTTGCTGATGAAGCCAAGCCCCGGTGAGCCATTGTACCTTTACCTGGCGGCCTCTGACCACGCAGTCAGCTCGGCTGTCATAAAAGAGCATGAAGGAGTACAACGGCCAGTCTATTATGTCAGCAAATCCTTATGCAGACCAGAGTCCAGATACTTGTATCTCAAAAAGGTTGTCTACGCCCTTCTCGTATCATCCCAAAAACTTAGACATTACTTCTTCGCATACTCGGTTAACATGGTGACCGACTACCCGCTCTAGCTTATTCTTAAGAAAGCCAACATCACCGGGCGAATGTTGAAATGGGCGATCGAGCTGTCTCCTTTTGATCTCCAATACATTTTGAGAAGTGCGATAAAAGGACAAGTAGTCGCTGACATTTTAGCCGACTTAACCCCACCGCACGACGAGGTACTTATGATCAACAACAAGGAGGCAGTGACTGGGCCCACGTGGACTTTAAATGTTGATGGACCATCTAACCGGAAAGGCGCTGGAGCAGGATTGGTTTTAAGGGACAGCGACGGGCTACTGTTCGAACATGCCCTGAAATTAGGTTTTTGGGCATCTAGCAATGAAGCTGAGTACGAAGCCCTTGTTGCAGGGTTGGAGCTTGCAATTCACCTCGGTGCCCAGATCTTTGACATTTACAGCGACTCACAGCTGGTAGTGTTTCAGAGCACTGGAGAATATGAAACTAGGGATGAGCGAATGATGGCATACCGAGAAAAGGTGCAGTTGTTACTCTCCCGGTTTAGATCGGCCAATATTCATCAGATAGAGAGAGAGTTCAACGTTCAAGCAGATGCGTTAGCTAATTTAGCATTAGCCATCAGCGAAAAGCCGACCACAAGCATCCAAATTCACTATTTGAAGATCCCAAGCATTGAAAGGGATGATGAGATCTTGATGGTTGCCTGCGCGGAACCTTTTCAAGTCCAAACAATTACTATAGGAAATTATAAATTCGACAATCCTCCCTTCAACTACGAGAGTCTATTCACAGGCTTTATATAATGTATAATCCTAACAATTTAACTATTGCAACAACACAATACAATATTAGCAGTCTAACCAAAAAAATAACTCAATATAACCTGAATAATGTAGTCCAATGCTTGACTGATGATTTAGTCAAAATAATCTATTTAAACAATTTTTCTCCAAACTATTGAACCCTATGGGTTTTTCTCCAAACATTTTGTTCATCTACGTATGCCTTGAAATGCTTATGAGAACTATTGGTCACCATTATATTATTCTGCCTGTCTTTGTTGTTTGTTTATGGAGAAAAGCATGTTTTTTTTTATTTCAAGTTTTTAAACAGTTCTGTGAAATAGCAAAAGTTTTTTGGTCTAAAAACGCTCACATAAGGTTCATTTATAAATACTTATCTTTATTTTCTTTGACTGGTTTTTTTTTTTTTTTTTGATATCGGAGGGACCCCCGTGGCTGACCTTACGGTCAAGCTAGAAAGGCTACCTCAGCCTGTTTGTCCCGGTCTCACGGAAAATTCTATCGAATAATCGCCAACAAAGGTAGGTAAGTCAACGCAAAGACTCGAACCCAGATCCTATCAGTAACACCGCTAATCCCTGAACCGTTGTGCTATGACCACGGGAGACTATTTTTTTTTACCGTTTGAATACCTATATCATAGGTTTTCCCATTATCATTAAAATTGAAAATTTCAAGTAGTTCTTTCATATTGTATGCCTTTTCTTGTTCTTTGTTAAAAAAAAACATGTATGTGCCACAATCTATAAAAATTAATCTAGAACGACCTGTTTTATATACATTCACTTGCTCTTTTTTCAATTTTATTTATCAATCGTAGGAAATTCAATGTTTAATATCTATTTTCTCAGTGTACCTTAAGTTTTCAATGATTGCACGTTGCTGTGTTAATTATTAAAAGAGTAGCATATTCAGACATGTAATTGATGAGATGCTGTAGATCTTAAAAAAATCATTGAATCTTCTGCGACGTTATGAAAAGTGAAAATAGGTGAAGCTGGTCATCAATTACACCTGCTAAAGGCGAAAATTGGTGAAGTTGCTAAAGTACACTTTTTAGAAATACAGAAGGCATGAGATTGATGATCAAGGAACCAAAGGTGTTAGCACATGCTGCATTAAAATTGATTGAATATTTTAGTGGTATATTTGTAAATTCTTTGGCATGTGTATCACTTTTGTTGTCTCTTTGCTGTTTATTTTTGTTTGCACCGAGCTTATATTCTTACTGTTTTGCTCACAAGTCCAGTGATCAGAACACATGGAGGAGTCCTTAAGAGCTTTCTTGCTATCTTGGGGGACTGCTTGTATTAAATGTTTCTCAGATAAATATATTTTAACTTATGCTAAAAGAAAAGAAGGGAAAATGAGTTATTTTTTAAAATAATTTTTTTGTTGATAATTTTTTATTGGACACACTAGTACCTTATGCAGTAGTGTAAAGATTATCTAGTCAGATATATTGAAGTAGAAAGTCAATGAAAAAAATTGGAATAGTTATATTAATAATTTTCACTTAAGAGTGAGAAGAGACTTCATGCATCAGGTTGCTGCATAAGTGTCTCAACATTGTTTGTTCACTCAGTCATACCTGGTCCTGGTCTCCTTTGTGTACCTTTTCAGAACCCTCTCTGCAATGGGATAGGTTTTTCAATTTTTAATGAATTGTATGTTGTGCTTAAACAATGTGTACTTGATTTTTAATATAAATAATGGATTCTAAAGTAAGATATGTCAAAAAAAGAAATTATTAGTTAACTCATGCCTTTAGAGGTAGATTGAGACCAAGAGAAAAGTTTGGAGAAGGGTCATTCATCTGTAACTATTTTTCCTTCCAGACCAATAATTCTCTAACACCCAGTATTTTCCAACTTGCAGGGTTGGGAGGCAGGTTGTTAACATCCCAACCTTCATGGTGAGGGTCAACTGACAGAAGCACATCGATTTCTTACCGACCAGCTCGCTCGGAGGCGGATGCCCTGGAAGAGTGAAGAGAAGGAACCTGAAAGGGGCTTCCAATAAGGCTTCGGGTGGAGATTCTGAGGTGGACGAGGACTGAGCGTGTGTTGGTTTCATCGGTAATTTTAGGCAGGTAATGAACTCTCATGCATGTTTGTTTTTTCTGGTCATTATATGCCTTTCTTCAAATACGCTGCTATTTAGATGGTGAACGGATGGAAATCATCCTGTGTTTTTGGTTTCTTGGACACTATTAGGTAGATGGATTTTGGTACCCTTTAAAAATTCTGAGAATTGATGTTTTAATTTTAAGTGAGGACGTGTGTTGTGATATTTTCTTGTTCTTGCTCTAATGATGTTTACTTTGATGATGCATGAATATTGAAACCCTTTTTATATAATTTATTTTTGCTCAGTCCTGTGATATCGGAGACCTACTGTATAAGCAAGTGTAGGTAGATTGTATTTTTTTTTTGTTTATACCTCGTGCAATCTGGATATAATTAGTTTTATTAAAAATTTGGATTGTTTTATTATTATTGTAATCATTAAATATTTATTTAAGTACAATATAATTTTTTTAACAAAAAAAAAAAAAATTTCCATGAAAAATGTGACCTTTCCCTGCAAAATATTTCACAGGGAAAGGTCTGTTTTTTTTATAAAATATATTTATAGACTTTTTAACTGCGAAATTAGTCTCCCAGCAAAATGTCATCTTATGTTGCGAAAATTTATTATCGCAGTAAAAGATAGCCTTTTGCGACGAAATAGTTCGTAGCAATAGGCTATCTTTTGCTGAGAAGTAATTTGCGCAGCTAAAAGATAACATTTGCTATGAAAAAAAAGCTGTAGTAAAAGGTGTCATTTTACTACGCATATAACTTCGTAGCAATTGGCTGCGGATTAGTTTCTTTCTTTTTGTTTTTGTTGATTTTTTTTTCTCTCTTTATGTTTTGTAGGATATCTAGAACCTACAAGAACACAACAAGGAGTGGTGTAAGGCTTAGACCATTCTCTCTCTAAACGAGCATCCAAAAGTTTTCAAAGACAACCCCATAAGGTGAACCATTTCATCACGGTTAAAAAAGTAGATTTAATTCTTCCCTCACTGTGTGTGAGTCGTGAGTATTTCATTCACTCACGAATCTTCTGCAAGTGGGTTATTTTTGGGGTTGATCGGGATTTTTGTGTGTGCATTTTTCAATTAGCATACATTAATTAATCCATCTAAGGGTTATCCCACATAACATAAGGTGGGGATTTCATCACCCTTCCTTGGCCCACAAATCATCATCTTGAGCATTTGTCAAACCTATGAGCCTAATTAAATTAAAATGAATTAGACTTGGCCCTAGGTTTTTGAGCTCAATAAGACAAGAGACGCCAAGAGATACTCCAGTGAGAAATTAGCCATTTAATGATGTCTAGGAAAGTGATTTCATAAGGTTTCTACCTTAAAGAACGTGGTTACTTAATTGAGGAACACGCGATGTCACGTCCCAGGGCGGCCGTCCCCGATACGTGGCAAATATATATAATATCAACAGTCCATACAGGAGATCAATAAAAGACTCTAAACAATATCGAAAATGACAACACAATCAATAATGTAGCTGACATAATATATATACATATAGCGGAAGCTTAAACGACTGAGTCTGTAATTCAAAGACATATTACAGACCAGAATACATAATCAACTGTCTTGTGAGAGCTAATATAAACAAAGACATCCCTATACAAGTGTTGTGCCCAAGCACGGATAACAATACATACAAGCAAAGAAGGGGATGCTGATGGCCTCTCACTCGCAGAACCCAAAACGTGAACGTTGCTCCGCTACTGATGTGATGCCTCAGGGAACTCCTCCTTCAGATCCGACTCAGTAACAACTGGAGGAAAAGAATATGCGAGGGGTGAGCCACACGCTCAGTGAATGGCACAATTTAAGCAACACAACTCATTTTAACCTTGTAATAGTTAAAGTCCCTAAACGGGAGTAACTGCACAAGCTAGTGGGTCGTAACATTGCCGACCCACCCCACCCTCACCCTCACCCTTTAGGGGTGACATGGGCCTTTTGGGACAGACTAGACTGCTCTCCACCCTTGTCCACCAGTAGCCTCTCCCTCGCGTAGCCTCTACCTGGTATACTCCCACGATCAGTACCCTCCGAATGCATCGGTGGTACCTACAGATGGGAGCCCTCTGTTAGGACAGCTTTCCCAACGCCGGGGAGTCCCTACTCGAATCTAACGAATGGGAGAAAACAGCCTACTCACACGGATACGATCCTCTTGGATCCATCGACAACGATTTCTAACACTACTAATGTCATGAATTCTCAAGAATTCCTCCAGGGCGCATAACTGAGATGCGGGGAAACATATATTATAATAACAAGGTTATAATATTTTCTAAGGCATGCTCATACCAACATAATCTCATTTTGATTTAATTAAATTAAACTAAATGGGAAACATGCATAGATCAAGGCTTCTAGACATGTATGGGCCTCTATACATGATACATGGATGTATATCCCTAGCATACAATGTCTAATATGGCATGGTTATATCATAGTAAAACATGCATTAACATAGTTTTTCATTGACACAAGTTAATATGCAATTATGGTGCCCCAGGGGAGGGCAATGCACGCCTACGTGCATCGAACACCTCCCTACTAGGTTGGATTGACCCACTCATCGCAACCCGGGTCGTTGCGTGACCGTTTGCCAAGATCTGCAAGACATGGGCATTCAATATGGTGAGTAAACTACACAAATATACATGAAATTTACTAGAAATACCAAATACTCGGACAAGCATGCATATGGACTCGCACGCATGCGAGCACGCACGTACGCACGCGAGTCCGAGTGCCCCGACACCTACCCGAACCCTCAGACAGCCACACGCATGGCCCCCCGCACGCGCACGCACGCAAACACACGCACGCACGCGCCCCAGCACCCTCGGCGCACTGCCGCGCGCCTGCCCGCGCGCCCAGACCCGCTGCCCGCGCGCGCGCCCATGAGGAACCCCGCGCACACTCCCCGCGCGCACCCCCGCTCGCGCCAACGCCCGCGCCCACTCCGCGCGCACCCGCCGCGCCCGCCAGCGCCCTCCTGCGTGCGCGCGCGCGCGCAGACAGCCCCCAGCGCGCGCCCACTCTTCCCTAACCCCTTTTTAACCCTCCCCAACCCCTCACACACATTCTAACACATCTACCCAACATGCATGACCTCCCCAACCATCCCTAAGCTATAAAAACCAAGAAAAGAAGGGGAAAAGGACTTACCAAAAGAGGGAAAGGGAAAGGGGGAGATGCGGGGCTCTCGACGCGCCCACGGCCACCTCAACCACCACCACCACCTCTTCAGCCTCTCCTCAGCCCTTCTTGGCTGCAAATCAGGGGGGGGGGGAAAGATCATGAAAAGGAGCTTGAGAGAGGAGGATCAACAACACAACACACCCACACAAACCTTCTTGTGCTTCCTTCTCCACCTTCTCCTTCACTTCTCTTTGAGGAATTAATACAAACACTTGGAGGGGGTTGAAAGAGAGGAAGAGAGAGCCAAGAATCCCACGTTGGGAGTGGGAGGGAGAGAGAGAGAGAGATATTTTGGCACATAAATATCTAAAGGAGGGATAGAAATGACCTATTTATCCTTGACTAGAAATTCTGAGCATGCTTCACTATAACAGCCATAACTTTCTCAATATAGCTTCGAATTGCACAATTCAAAGTCCGTTGGAAAGCTAATAAGATTATCTACAACTTTCATGTTTATGCCACGATCAAATAATCCCTCCAGCTATTCCGAAATGTGAGCTAAACATTGAACAGGGCTGCTGCCAGAATTTTTCATCCCCGGGGTATACTTGGTAAAATACCCATAACTTTTACTACATGAATCCAGTTGATCTAATTCCACTTTTGTACGAAAGCTAACTCAAAACTGAGCATCTCATTATAAAATCATATTTAAATCTCTTCATCTTGGATTTTAACAAAATTAAATCCAAATACCAAATTGGAAATACATAACTTGTAGGAGAAAATATTATGTAGCCAAATTTTCAATTAGAGCGCTCCAAATGACACAGGCATAACACGCGAAAGTGTGGAAGACCCCCCACTAATCCTTTACACTTTCCTGGTTGTTGGGTGGTTGATCATAAACTGGTAAACTTGAGGTTTATCTTGGAACAGTTAGGAGCTGTCCATTTAGGGAGGAACATCCTCAAGAACTAGATCTCTTAAAAATCATCTTCCCTCACTTAACAAGATAAATCCTAATTTGTTGATTGTTGAAATATGTCTATGATTTGGGGTATTTTGATTTATGAGCATTTGGTCTAGGGATTCTAAAAACCGATTGATTCGTATTGATACACTTGATTATCCCGTGATTTCATCTGAACCAACCATCACTATGGATAACACAGGAGCTGCTATTCCAAAGACCTTGAAGGATTACATGTATCCATCTAGAACTACGCAACCCTCATGCATTGTGTTACCAACAACCAATGCTAACAACTTTGAGATCAAGCCTGGGATGATTAATATGCTCCCAAAATTTGATGGATCTGAAGATCCATATCTTTTTATTAGGGAATTTGAGGAAGTTTGTTCCACACTAAAACTTCAACAGCTAACTGATGATTCCATCCGGTTGAGGTTAATCAACTTCTCCCTCAAAGATAATGCTAAAAAGTGGTTGTATGCCCTACCTGCAAATTCTATCAACACTTGGGATCAATTAGTTATGATATTTTTGAAGAAGTTCTTTCCTAATCATAAAACTGCTAAGATTCGCATGAATATAAATCAATTCATTCAAAAGGATGGAGAATCTTTATGGAGATATTTAGAGAGATTCAAGGACTTGTTGTTGCAATGTCCTCATCATGGATTTGAGGTTTGGAGGTTAGTGCAAATTATATATGAAGGTTTGAATTACACCACAAGGACTATGGTTGAATCAATGTGTAGTGGTGAATTTACTAATAAAAATGAAACTGAGGCATGGACATTTTTGGAAGAAGTAGCTGAAAAATCCATGCAATGGGAGACAATTAGAGAGCCTGAGAAACCCATACCTTCTAAGGGAAGTATTCATTCCATTAATAGTAGCTTTGAGTCTGAAGCCAAGTTTGCATCTCTCATTCGTAGAATAGAGGCCCTAGAGATGAAACCAAATCAAGATTCTGTTAATCAACTCTCCACCTCCACCCCTACTACTGTCTGCATTTTATGTAAATCTTCAAATCACCTAGTGGAAGACTGTCCTTCCCTGTCATCCCACAAGGAAAGTTGGGCCGAACATGCCAATAGCTTACAATGGAGGAAAAATGATCCATATGCTCAAACTTATAATCCTGGATGGAGGAATCATCCAAATCTGTCATGGACTCAAGGCCCACATCAGGGAGGCCCACAGGGACCTCCTCAAGCTCTCATGAATCCTAGACCTAACATAGGACCCACTCTTACTCCATTTCCTCCGCCTGGTTTTCAAATAGAAAACGAGAAGAAGTTCTCCTCCTTAGAGAAAGGGTTAGATGTTCTTATGAAGTCCACTCAAAATTTAACTCAATCATCCTCCCAGATGTCTGCCACTTTGAATCAATTTATGCAATCTACAGGGCAAATCCTTCAATCCACCACCCAGGCAATCTCCCGTCTCGAGATTCAAGTTGGTCAATTGGCCACCACCATGAGTGAGAGAGAGAAAGGAAAGTTTCCTAGTCAACCTGAACCCAACCCTAGAGGACCCATTCTTCAAGGACAAATCCAAGATTCTTCTAGTAACCAGTCCAACCAGGTTAATGCAATCACTACTCTTAGGTCTGGTAGACAAGTGGACAACAAGGTTATTATGCCTAGCAATGATGTTGAAGATGATAAGGATAAGCCCAAATTTATTCATGAGGACCCAGATTCTGAACCCATCCCGCCTAGCCCATCCATCCCAGAGAAAGCAAAGCCCAATGATTCTCCTGAAGAGTTTATGTTCCCAAGGCCCCATATCCTCAGCGATTAGGTTCAACTAAGAAATCTGCCCAGCTAGATAAAATTTTAGAGGTGTTTAAGCAAGTTCGCGTGAACATTCCGCTCCTAGATGCTATCCAACAGGACCAGCCTATGCTAAATTTTTGAAGGACTTATGCACCCAAAAGAGGACCAATAATGTACCCAAGAAAGCTTTCCTAGCATCCCATGTAAGCTCCATTCTTTCATGTGAAACTCCAATCAAGTATAAGGACCCAGGTTGTCCCACCATTTCATGTGTGATTGGAGACACTCGTATTGATCGAGCTTTGCTAGACTTAGGTGCGAGTGTAAATCTACTGCCCTATTCAGTGTACAAACAGTTAGGCATAGGAGAATTGAGACCTACCCCAGTGACCTTACAATTAGCAGATCGATCTGTGAAAATTCCTAAAGGTGTCATTGAGGATGTCCTGATTAAGGTTGGGGATTTCATCTTTCCTGTTGACTTTATAGTTTTAGAAACCCAACCTGTTCCAAATCAGAAGGGACAAATTCCTGTAATTTTGGGCAGACCATTTTTGGCTACATCTAATGCTTTGATTAACTGTCGAAATGGATTGATGAAATTATCTTTTGGAAATATGACAGTTGACCTAAATATCTTCCACATTAGAAAACAACCAGGAGATTATAATGATGAATTAGAGGATGTGAATTCTATTGAGGAAATAATTGAAGATTTGAAACATCATTCTATGAGCATGAAAGATCCTTTAGAGTTTTGCCTTGCCCACTTTGGAGAAAATTTTGATATGGAAAAATCAATCATGGAAGTAAATGCTCTCCTAGATTCAGAACCAACCATCCCATTTAATAAGTGGCAACCAAAGCATGAGCCTCTTCCTCTTTCACAATCACCACCTCTTCCTTCCATTGATGAGCCTCCCAAGCTAGAACTTAAACCTCATCCTGACAATTTAAAATATGTTTTCTTAGGTCCAGCTGAAACCCTTCCTGTAATTATTGCTTCTGATCTTAACGAGGAACAAGAAGGTGAGCTAATCAATGTCCTTAGGGAACATAAAGAGGCCATTGGGTGGAGTATGGCAGACATTAAAGGAATAAGTCCATCTGTGGTTCAACACCGAATTCATCTTGAGGACAATACAAGTATTTCTAGGGAATCACAAAGGCGTTTGAGTCCTCTCATGAAGGAGGTTGTAAGAGCTGAAGTTTTGAAACTTCTGATGTTGGGATCATTTATCCCATTTCTGATAGTAAATGGGTAAGCCCGATTCATGTTGTTCCTAAGAAATCTGGCATTACAGTGGTAAAGAATGATGATAATGAGTTAGTTCCCACTAGAGTACAAACTAAATGGCGTGTATGCATTGATTACCGTAAACTAAATTCTGCCACTAGGAAGGATCATTTTCCACTCCCATTCATAGATCAGATGTTAGAAAGGTTGGCCGGTCATGCTTTTTATTGCTTCCTTGATGGTTATTCTGGTTATAATCAGATTCCCATAGCTCCAGAGGATCAGGAGAAGACCACCTTCACCTGTCCTTTTGGGACGTTTACTTACCGTCGCATGCCATTTGGGTTATGCAATGCATCGACGACTTTTTAGAGGTATATGATTAGCATTTTCTTTGATATGCTAAAGCGTTTCCTTGAGGTATTCATGGATGATTTCTTAGTATTTGGATCAACATTTTCTGATTGCTTACACCACCTCTCTCTTGTACTAATCAGGTGTAAGGAGAAAAATTTGGCACTAAATTGGGAGAAATGTAATTTTATGGTGAAAAGGGGAATTGTTTTGGGTCATGTGGTTTCTAATAAAGGTATTGAGGTAGACAAGGCCAAGATTGATTTAATTACTAATCTTCCTCCTGCAAGGACTGTTAAGGAAATTCGATCATTTTTGGGGCATGCAGGATTTTATAGGAGATTCATTAAGGATTTTAGTAAAAAGGCTAGACCCTTAAGCAATTTGTTGACTAAAGATATTCCCTTTGAATTTGATGATGAATGTATGCAAGCCTTTGAAAGCTTAAAAAAGGAGTTAACCTCAGCCCCTATCATTAGATTGGACCCAACCCTTTGAACTCATGTGTGATGCTTCTGACTATGCTATAGGTGTTGTTTTGGGTCAACGAATTAATAAACTCCCCTATGTGATATCCTATGCCAGTAGGACTTTTCCACCACTGAGAAAGAATTCCTAGCTGTAGTCTTTGCCCTAGAGAAATTTCGATCATATCTTATAGGTTCTAAGGTCAATGTCTATTCTTATCATGCGGCTCTTAGGTACCTTCTATCCAAGAAAGATGCTAAGGCCCGTCTTGTCACGCCCCAGGGCGGCCGTCCCCGAGGCGCGGCAATGGTATATATGATATCAACAGTCTATACAGGAGGTCAATAACATACTCTAAACAACATCAAAAATGAAAACACAGACAACAATGAGGCTGACATAATATATACACGAATAGCGGAAGCTAAAAGACTGAGTCTGTAATTCAAAAGACATATTACAGACCCGATACATAATCAACTGTTCTGTGAGAGCCAATATATACAACGACATCTAAATATAATACAGACATGCGCCCAAGCACGGAATACAATACATACAATCAAAGGGGGATGCTGATGGCCTCTCACTCGTAGAACGTGACGCTGCTCCGCTACTGCCGATGTGGCTCGGGGAGCTCCTCCTTCAGATCCGACTCAGATATAACTGGAGAAAAATATATGCGAGGGGTAAGCCACACGCTCAGTGAATAGCACAACCCATGCATCACAATTCATATCAACCTTATACAATTCATAGCCCCTAACACGGGCGCAACAACAACATTCTAATGGGTCGTTTCATCGCCAACCCATCTCCCCCCCCTCACCCTCACCCTTTCCTGGGGGTGACATGGGCCTCTTGGGGCATACTAGACCGCTCTCCACCCTTGGTCCACCCGGTAGCCCTTTCCCACCCTCGTAGCCTCGACCTAGTCCACTCCAACTACCAGTACTGTCCGAACACATCGGAGGTACCGGACGGAAGCCCTCTGTCAGGTCAGCCATCGCCGGGGAGTACCTACATCGGATCCAACCAATAAGGAGAAGACAGCCTACTCACACGGATACGATCCTCATGGATCCGTCGACACCGATGGTAACGCTAAAATAATGGCATGAATTCACAAGAATTCCTCCAGGGCGCATAACTAAGATGCGGGGAGACACATATTATAACAACAAGGTTATAATATTCTCTAAGGCATGCTCACATTTGATTTAATTAAATTAAACTAGGTGGGAACATGCATAGTCCGGGGTTTGGTGTCTAAGCATGCAAGGGCCGCTACATATGATATAAGGGTGCATATCCCTAGCATACAAAGTCTAAGGTGGCATGGATATATCATATTTATCATGCATGCATAACTATACATTTATTACAAGCTAATATGCAACTATGGTGCCCCAGGGGAGGGCAATGCATGGCTACGTGCATCGAACACCTCCCTACTGGATTGGATTGTCCCACTCACCAACACCCGGGTCGTCGCGTGACCGCCCGTCAAGATCTGCAAGACATGGTAATCAAAATGGTGAGTAATCTACACAAATACATAAGAAATACGCTAGAAATACCCAACACTCGGACAAGCATGCATACGGCCCGCACGCACGCGAGTCCGAGTGCCCCGACATCCTCCCGCACCCACGGCAGCCATGCGCACGGCCACCCGCACGCGTACGCACGGGTGCGCACGCACGCACGCACGCCCGTGCCCCGGGCGCACTGCCACGCCCCAGCCCGCGCGCCCAGACGCGCTGCTGCACCCCTGCCCGCGCGCCCAGACACGCTGCCGCGCGCGCGCGCACGCTCGCGCGCACCCGCGCGCACCGTGTGCCCAGCCCTGCGTCTACCCGCGCGTACTGCGCCCCTGCGCAGCACCCCGCGCGCACCCCGCGCAGCACTCCGCGCGCATGCCCGCGCGTCCGCGCGCAAGCCCCCAGCACGCCCGACTGCGCGCGCCTGCACTGCCTGCTCGCGCAGACTCGCGCGCACGCTCGCGGATGACCCCGCACGCGCGCCCGAGCCAAACCCACACCCTTCCTCAGCCCTCCCACACCCCCAACACACTTGCATACCATGCATACTCCATATGCACACCCTAACATGCATCTAAACAAGGAAAAGGGAGGAGGAAAGCTTACCCAAAGAGAGGAAGGGAAGGGGAGGAACTTGGGTGCCCTTCGCGCACCGAAACGCCACCACCAAGACCACCACTACCAAGCCTCTTCTCAGCCCTAGCAAGGCTGAAAACAGAGGAGAAAGGAGCTAAGAGAGGAGGCAAACAAGGGGAAAGCAAAAATGAAACCATGGAAAGGTAGATCGGTCCTCACCTTCCTTTTCTTCTTCTAGGGCTTCCTATTTCAACACCTTCTACTAGATCAAAAGGTGGATTTAAAGAGAGGGGATTGAGGGTTTGTGAGTGAGTGAGAGAGAGAAGAAGATGAATAGAAGGGGAACTATTGGTGGGCGTGGACTTCACTTAAAGGCCACACACACACACACTCACACACCACCACACTTAGAAAAAAATTAGGTTTAGGTGAACTTTGACCTTAGTCAACCCATCCACACAAACAAACAAAACCAATTGACCAAGTCAAGGGTCAAACTTGACTTGGTCAAAGTCATCTTTGACTTGGTCAAGTCTCCCAATGACTTTTCGCTTGGTCAAAACCCGGATACGATTCGGAACTGCGAAATTCTGAACGTTACCGGAATTCGATGAAATTTTTGTGAGTGGCTTGAAATGGCACCAGGACACATAATGCAGTTAGATTTTCAATCGGAGTTCTCAAGCTCATGATGATTGCTAAAAGTCCAAAATTTTAGCGGTTCCGATCGAAAAAAGAAAAAGTTGAAAAACTGCCAGAATGCTCCAATGGTGACCAGAAGGCTAAAAGTGACACATATATAACATTCTTCCCCCCTTAGGAAATTTTGTCCTCAAAATAAATACAAAAACATCTAGGAAGGGAAAAGATGCGGATACGCGTCACGCATGGCGTCCTCGAGCTCCCAAGTGGCCTCGGCACCGGAACGGTGCTGCCATCGCACCTTGACCAACTGGACGGTCTTGGTGCGGAGCCTCTTCTCGCGTCGGTCCAGGATCTCGATCGGCTGCTCCACGAATGACAAGTCCGGCTCGAAGACGAGCGGCTCGAACGGAATGACGTGAGCAGGATCGTGGACGTAACGCCTCAGCTGCGAGACATGGAAGACGTCATGGCCTGAGCCAACTGTGGGGCAGAGCTATGCGATAGGCCACCTCCCCAACTCGCTCGAGGATGAGGAACGGCCCAATGAAACGCGGACTCAGCTTGCCCCGCACACCGAAACGGAAGATGCCCTTCATCGGGGACACCTTCAGGAAGACATGGTCACCAACCTCGAAGGCGAGCTCACGGCGACGACGATCGGCGTAGCTCTTCTGACGGCTCTGAGCGACTCGGATACGCTCGCGAATCGTCTTGACCATCTCTGAGGTCTGGTGGATGATCTCTGGTCCCTCCAACTGGCGCTCTCCGACCTCGTCCCAACACAAGGGGGACCTGCAGCTGTGACCATAGAGCGCCTCGTATGGAGCCATCCTGATACTCGAGTGGTAGCTGTTGTTGTAGGCAAACTCCACCAACGGAAGATGCCTCTCCCAACTGCCCCCAAAATCGAGAACGCAAGCTCGCAGCATGTCCTCCAGGGTCTGAATCGTCCTCTCCAACTGGCCGTCCGTCTGCGGATGAAACGCTGTACTGAAGTGGAGGTTCGTACCAAGGGCGTGCTGAAGGCTACGCCAGAACCTCGAAGTAAATCGCGCGTCTCTATCAGAAATGATGCTGACGGGAGTGCCATGGAGACGAACAATCTCGGAGACAAACAACTGCGCCAGGGTGTCCAGAGAATCGGTGAGTCGGATGGGGAGGAAATGAGCGGACTTCGTCAGTCGGTCGACGATTACCCAGATGGCATCGCGACCCGAACGTGACCTCGGCAAACCCGAAACGAAGTCCATGGTGATCTGCTCCCACTTCCACTGAGGAATCTCAATGGACTGCAGCTTCCCCGCAGGACGCTGATGCTCCGACTTCACCTGCTGGCATACCAAGCAACGGGCAACGAAACGGGCAATATCCGTCTTCATCCCGCACCACCAGTAGCCACGACGAAGGCCCCTGTACATCTTCGTGCCACCAGGATGCACTGTGTACCTCGAACGATGGGCCTCGTCCAAGATCTTCTACTTCAGCTCTGCGTCGTCAGGAATGCATACTCGACCTCTGAACCGCAGGATCCCGTCCTCGCCAATCTGGTAGTCCGGACGCTCGCCCCGGGCAACGCCTTCAGAGAGGACTAGAAAGTGAGGATCCTGCCCCTGAGCCGTGCGGATCTCGTCGAGAAGAACGGGCTGCACCACTAGCCTGGCCAAAAAGCCACCCGCAGGAGTCTCTCGAACGCTGATCCAGCAAGCGGCCTCCTCCAGAAGCCTCCAACGACGTACAGCCATGTGGGCGGCCATGCCCAAGGGCTGCCTGCTGAGAGCATCCGCCACGACATTCGCCTTACCCGGATGGTAAGCGATGTCACAATCATAGTCCTTCAGGAACTCGACCCAACGTCTCTGACGCATGTTGAGCTCCGGCTGGGACTGCAAATAAGTCAAGCTCTTGTGATCAGTAAAGAGCTCGAACTCCTCGCCATAGAGGTAGTGCCTCCACATCTTCAGCGCAAAGATGATCGCTGCCAACTCTAAGTCGTGGGTGGGGTAATTCTGCTCATGGGGCTTCAACTGACGCGACGCGTAAGCCACAACCTTACCGTGCTGCATCAGGACGCAACCCACACCCAACCGCGATGCATCGGAGTAAACTGCGAACCCACCACTCCCAGACGGAAGGGTAAGAACTGGCGCTGAGGTGAGCCTTCGCTTCAACTCCAGGAAGCTCTCCTCGCAAGCTGGGGACCACTCGAACCGGACATCCTTCCGAGTGAGGCGGGTAAGAGGAACAGCTATCTTCGAGAAACCCTCGACAAACCTCCTGTAATAACCCGCCAAGCCCAGGAAGCTTGAATCTCGGTGGGGTTCGACGGTCGACGCCAATTCGACACGGCGAGCGTCTTGTCCGGGTCCACAGATATGCCCTCGCCAGAAATCACGTGGCCCAGAAAGGCCATACGCTCCAACCAAAACTCGCACTTACTGAACTTGGCGAACAACTGATGTCGGGCCAAAGTTTCCAAGACAGTGCGGAGATGGTGAGCGTGCTCCTCAAGACTCCTCGAGTACACCAGAATATCATCGATGAAGACTACTACGAAGGAGTCGAGGAAGGGCCGAAACACCCGGTTCATCACATCCATGAAGGCCGCCGGCGCATTCGTCAACCCAAACGGCAGTACTCTGAACTCGTAGTGCCCATAACGGGTACGAAAGGCCGTCTTCGGAATGTCTGACTCCCGGATCTTCAGCTGATAGTAGCCCGAACGGAGATCGATCTTAGAAAAGACACGCGCTCCCTGGAGCTGGTCAAACAGATCGTCAATCCGTGGCAAGGGGTACTTGTTCTTCACGGTCCGCTTGTTCAGCTGCCTGTAATCAATACAAAGCCGCAGCGAACCGTCCTTCTTCCGCACAAACAAAACAGGGGCTCCGCACGGAGAAACACTCGGACGTGAGAAGCCCTTCTCCAGCAACTCCTCCAACTGCTCCTTGAGCACCTTCAGCTCTGCTGGGGCCATCAGCTCGGTCCCCGGAATCAGATTTATCTCAAACTCGATCGCGCGATCTGGCAGTAATCCCGGAAGATCATCGGGGAAAACCTCGGGATACTCTGCCACAATCGGAGTCTGACTGATATTTGCCCGCAGCGGTGCGTCCTCCTCAGCAATATACGCCAGAAAGCCCTTGCATCCTCCCTGAAGGAGTCTCCACGCCTGAATGGACGACACGAACCCCAAAGGGGCTATGTCACGATCGCCCACGAACTGGATGTCACGCCCCAGGGCCGGCCGACCCCGGGACGCGACAAGTGTATATATGATATCAGTAACAGGAGTTCAATAATATACCATAAACAACCAACTAGAATGACACACAGACAACAAGGAGACTGACATGATATATACACCAAATACGGAAGCGAAAGACTGAATCTGTAAATAAAACATACTACAGACTCGATACACAATCATCTGTCCTGTGAGAGCCAATATACACAATATACAACTGAATATATACAAATGCGTGCTCAAGCACGGAAATAAATACATACAGCCAAAAAGGGATGCTGATAGCCTCTAACACTCGCGGGACGTAGCGCTGCTCCGCTACTGAAGGAATCCCTCGTAAGGCTCCTCCTGCTGATCCGGCTCGGTGGCAACTGGAGAAAACAGTTATGCGAGGGGTGAGCCACACACTCAGTGAACAGCACAACCCATGCATCACAGCTATATTAACCACAATTAAACAACAACCAGCCTCAAAGTGGCTTAACATCATAATCCAGTGGTTCGTACATCGCCGAACCACCACACCCTCACCCTCACCTTTCAATAGGTGACATAGGATGTTGGGACATACTAGTCTAATAATCATCCTTAGACCACAATTCCACAAACCAGTGGGTCACCTCATGGCTGACCCACCACACCCTCACCCTCACCCTTCCATGGGCGACATAGGATATTGGGACTGACTAGGCTGTTGGTCACCCTTGGTCCACCGATAGTCTCTCCTCCACTCCGTATGCCGCTTGGCCTTCACCCACAACTTCAGCACAGTCCGTCACAAATATCGGGAGGCGCCTACTGATGGGAGCCCTCGGAAGGGACGGCCTTTCCAACGCTGGGGCAGTCTCTACACGGATCCAACGAAGGGAAACAGAACAGCCTATCCATACACATATGACCCACTCGGATCCGCCGACCACACATCTCTACAACTCTAATGCCTTGAATTCTTCAGAATTCCAACAGGGCGCATAACCAGGATGTGGGGAAACATGCATTACACTAATAAAGAGGTTGGAATATTAACGGGGAAAGAATCCTTGGGAGGGCAGCGTGAGGTCCCGATATAGGACATCCCGACAACCAAACAAGGAACACGGAGTACCCTAGCCCGGGTCTCACCGCTGTCCTCGCGAGGC
Source organism: Acorus gramineus (assembly GCA_030737835.1). Lineage (NCBI taxonomy): Eukaryota > Viridiplantae > Streptophyta > Magnoliopsida > Acorales > Acoraceae > Acorus > Acorus gramineus. The sequence continues at coordinate 134,445 of JAUJYN010000065.1, read as the reverse complement.
CCCTCCCCTATAATATTCACTAAGACAGACTAATAATCACATGCTCGCATTTTATTTAATAAATAAACTAAATGGGAACATTCATCGGTCGGGCTTTCCTAGAATGGGTACATGATAACAGGGTGCGGCGCTACCCTTCAGCATGAAGGTGGCCAGGGAGACACGCTGGCGATCGGTGCAGTGCATGGTCGAGAAGATCTTGTCCACCTCCATCAACCATCGCTCAGGGGCAAGGGGGTCCGCCGTCTGTCCATGGAACTCGGGAGGGTGGAGCTTCAGAAAGGCAGTGAGGCCACTCTGATGCACTCGCGCTGCAGCTTCTAGCTCCACCTCCCTCTCCAAGGGATCCTGAACTCCCACCACTGGAATCACCACGAGGACAGGGGGTACGTCGAGCACCAAGGGGACCTGTGGAACTGCCACACGGGCCGCCCTCAGCTCCTGAATCTCTCGAGCCTGCTCAGCTAACGCCCTCATCTGGGCCTCTAGTGCTCTGGTCTGAGTCTCCAGCAGATCTGCTATCCGAGCGTAAGCACGCTCCCATGCAGGAGGCTCCTGCGCCAATCCTGGCCCCATAGCCGAGGACTCTCCAGTAGCATCCTCGCCTCCGGTAGGTCCGGGAACCTCCAAAGGCCGAGAGGGACCACGTCCACGCATTCCTCTACGAGGAGGCATATCAGCAACCTAAGAAAACCAAACACTAGGATCAGAATACTCATATAGAAATCCTAGGACTCATCTCTACGAAAAAGAAACAATTGGCTCTGACAGGACCAGGATCTGATACCAACTTTTGTCACGCCCCAGGGCGGCCGTCCCCGAGGCACGACAATGGTATATATGATATCAACAGTCTATACAGAAGGTCAATAACATACGCTAAACAACATAAAAAATGACAACACAGACAACAATGAGGCTGACATAATATATACACGAATAGCGGAAGCTAAAAGACTGAGTCTGTAATTCAAAAGACATATTACAGACCCGATACATAATCAACTGTCCTGTGAGAGCCAATATATACAACGACATCCAAATATAATACAAACATGCACCCAAGCACGGAATACAATACATACAATCAAAGGGGGATGCTGATGGCCTCTCACTCGCAGAACGTGAAGCTGCTCCGCTACTGCCGATGTGGCTCGGGGAGCTCCTCCTTCAGATCCGACTCAGATATAACTGGAGAAAAATATATGCGAGGGGTGAGCCACACGCTCAGTGAATAGCACAACCCATGCATCACAATTCATATCAACCTTATACAATTCATAGCCCCTAACACGGGCGCAACAACAACATTCTAATGGGTCGTTTCATCGCCAACCCACCTCCCCCCCCCTCACCCTCACCCTTTCCTGGGGGTGACATGGGCCTCTTGGGGCATACTAGACCGCTCTCCACCCTTGGTCCACCCGGTAGCCCTTTCCCACCCTCGTAGCCTCGACCTAGTCCACTCCAACTACCAGTACTGTCCGAACACATCAGAGGTACCGGACGGAAGCCCTCTATCAGGTCAGCCATCGTCAGGGAGTACCTACATCGGATCCGACCAATAAGGAGAACACAGCCTACTCACATGGATACGATTCTCATGGATCCGTCGACACCGATGGTAACGCTAAATAATGTCATGAATTCACAAGAATTCCTCCAGGGCGCATAACTAAGATGCGGGGAGACACATATTATAACAACAAGGTTATAATAATCTCTAAGGCATGCTCACATTTGATTTAATTAAATTAAACTAGGTGGGAAAATGCATAGTCCGAGGTTTGGTGTCTAAGCATGCAAGGGCCGCTACACATGATATAAGGGTGCATATCCCTAGCATACAAAGTCTAAGGTGGCATGGATATATCATATTTATCATGCATGCATAACTACACATTTATTACAAGCTAATATGCTATTATGGTGCCCCAGGGGGGGGGGCAATGCACGGCTACGTGCATCGAACGCCTCCCTACTGGGTTAGATTGTCCCACTCACCAACACCTGGGTCATCGCGTGACCGCCCGTCAAGATCTGCAATACATGGTAATCAAAATGGTGAGTAATCTGAACAAATACATAAGAAATACGCTAAAATACCCAACACTCGGACAAGCATGCATACGGGCCCGTACGCACGCGAGTCCGAGTTGTCACGCCCCAGGGCCGGCCGACCCCGGGACGCGGCAAGTGTATATATGATATCAGTAAACAGGAGTTCAATAACATACTCACACAACAGCTAAAATGACAACACAGATAAAAGCAGGGCTGACATAATATATACACCTAATGCGGAAGCTAAAAGACTGAATCTGTAATCCAAAAACACATTACAGACTCGATACATAATCAACTGTCCTGTGAGAGCCAATATATACAAAGACATCCAAATAATACACAAACACGTGCCCAAGCACGGAATATAATACATACAAGCAAAAGGAATGCTGATAGCCTCTGATACTCGCGGGACGTGGCGCTACTCCACTACTGATGAAGTCCCTCGGGGAGCTCCTCCTCCAGATCCAACTCAGATGATACTGGAGAAAAATATTATGCGAGGGGTGAGCCACACGCTCAGTGAACAGCACAACCCATGCATCACAGCTTATATTAACCACAACCAGATATTAATTAATCCACAAATCACATTACTCAAGCCACAAAATGGCAACAACTCCGCAATCCAGTGGGTCGCTCCTGCCAACCCACTTCACCCTCAGCCTCACCTCTCAATGGGTGACCAAGGATAATGGGACTAATTACACAAAACCAGCGGGTCGCTACCGCCACCCGCTACACCCTCACCCTCACTGGGTGACCAAGGATATTGGGACTTACAATCCAGTGGGTCGCCACATCGCCGGCCCACCATACCCTCACCCTCACCCTCAACAGGTGACCTAGGCTCTTGGGACTGACTAGGCTGTTGGTCACCCTTGGTCCACCGATAGTCTCTCCCCACTCCGTAGGTCGTTTGGCCACTCCCACATTCAGCACAGTCCTTCTACCAAATCAGGAGCCACCTACTGATGGGAGCCCCTACACGGGACAACCTTTCCAATGCCGGGGTAGTCTCTAAAGGATCCAACGAAGGGAACAGAACAGCCTATCCATCACATATGATCCACTCGGATCCGCAGAAAACACATCCTAACAACTCTAATGTCATGAATTCTTCAGAATTCCTCCAGGGCGCATAACCAAGATGCGGGGAACATGCATAATAGATGCAACAAGGTTGGAATATTAACGGGGAAAGAATCCTTGGGAGGGCAGCGTGAGGTCCCGATATAGGACATCCCAACAACCAAACAAGGAACACGGAGTACCCTAGCCCGGGTCTCACCGCTGTCCTCGCGAGGCCCCTCCCCTATGATATTCGCTAAGACAGGCTAATAATCATATGCTCGCATTTTATTTAATAAATAAACTAAATGGGAACATGCATCGGTCGGGCTTTCCTAGAATGGAAACATGATAACAGGGTGCATGGCTCTTGTACGGGTCCTAAGGGTATAAGTCCCTAGCATACAAATCTAGGGTGGCATGCATACTACAGATTATCATGCTTTCATAGCTTTTCATTTTAAACAGGTTAATATTTACTATGGTGCCCCAGGGGAGGACGGTACACGCCCAAGTGCGTATAGCGCCTCCCAACTGGGTTGGATTGTCCCACTCACCGGAATCCGGGTCGTCGCGCGACCGTCCGTCAAGATCTGCAAGACAAGCATTTATACGGTGAGTAAAATACATAAATACATCAAAATACTCTAAAATACTCAACACTCGGACGAACGTACATACGGCCCGAGTCTCCCGACTCACTCCCGAACCCCCCAGGCAGCTGCACGCACGGCCACCCGCATCCGCACGCACGAATGCGCACACACGCACACACCCCGGCACCATCGGCGCACTGCCGCGCGCCTGCCGGCGCGCCCCGACGCACTGCCGCACGCACGCGCACCCTCGCGCGCGCCCGCGCGCACCGCGCGTCCAGCCCAGCGCGCCCCCGCTCGCACTGCACGCACGCCCAAGCACGCGCACGCACTGGTCCCCAGCTCCACGCCCAGGCGCCCTGCCCCGCACCCAGGCACAGTGCCCAGGCGCCCTGCCCGCGCGCACCGCGCGCACCCCTGCGCGCACCCCCGCTCGCGCCAGAACCCGCGCGCACCCGTGCACCCGCGCGCACGCACCCGCGCACGACTACGCGCCCGACTGCGCCCGCCAGCGCCCAGCACCCGCGCCCAGCGCCCAGCGCCCAGCTCCACCCGCGCGCCCTGCCATCTGCTCCGCCTGCTGCACTGCCTGCCTGCCAGCCTACCCAGGACAGCCTGCCAGCCCGCCCGAGACAGCCAACCACCACTCCGACGGCCCCCAACGGCCTCCAACCGCCTCCCAACCACCACCAACAGCCACCCACAACTGCCGACCACCACCCAACCTCAAAACCACCCTCCTAACAAGCATCTAAGCCAAAAAGAAGAGGAAGAAGAGCTTACCAAGGGAAGGAAGGGATGTTCGGTTGCTCTCCGCGCACCGAAACGCCTCTCCAAGGGTCTCCACTACCAAGGCCTCTTCCCACCTCCAAAACGGCTCAGATCTGAGGAGAAGAGAGGGCGGGAGGAAGGGCAATACACGCCGGAATTCGGATTTCAAACCACCGGGGTGTAGATCGGGACCGGATCTACCCTTTCTATGCTTTGGGTTTTAAGCTTTGAGGACTCTAAGGGGCTCAAATGCTTGAAAAAGAGAGAGAGGGAGAGAGAAAAACTTTTGGAAGGGATGATGAATAGTGTCAAGCAACTTTTCTCACCCCACTTATAAAGTCAACTCACTTAAAACCCGGATACGCCCGGGAACTGTGAAATTCCAGAAACGTTGCCGAAATTCGATGAAATTTTTGTGAGAGGCCTAAAATGGCACCAGGACACCAAATATACAGTTAGATTTCCAATCGGAGTCCTCTAACTCCGGACGATAGCTAACAGTCCAAAAATTAGCAGTTCCGATCGAAAACCGAAAAAAAATGAAAAACTGCCAGAACGCTCCAACGGTTACCAGCAGGCTAAAAGTGACACATATATAACACGAGTGCCCCGACATCCTCCCGCACCCACGGCAGCCATGCGCACGGCCACCCGCACGCGTACGCACGGGTGCGCACGCACGCACGCACGCCCGTGCCCTGGGCGCACTGCCGCGCCCCAGCCCGCGCACCCAGACACGCTGCTGCACCCCTGCCCGCGTGCCCAGACATGCTGCCGCACGCACCACGCACGCTCGCGCGTGCCCGTGCGCACCGCGCGTCCAGCCCTGCGTCTACCCGCGCGTACTGCGCCCCTGCGCAGCACCCCGCGCGCACCCCGCGCACTGCGCCCCCGCGCAGCACTCCACGCATGCCCGCGCGTCCACGCGCACGCCCCCAGCACGCCCGACTGCGCGCGCCTGCACTGCCTGCGCGGATGACCCCGCACGCGCGCTCGAGCCAAACCCACACCCTTCCTCAGCCCTCCCACACCCCCAACACACATGCATACCATGCATACTCCATATGCACACCCTAACATGCATCTAAACAAGGAAAAGGGAGGAGGAAAGCTTACCCAAAGAGAGGAAGGGAAGGGGAGGAACTCGGGTGCCCTTCGCGCACCGAAACGCCACCACCAAGACCACCACTACCAAGCCTCTTCTCAGCCCTAGCAAGGCTGAAAACAGAGGAGAGAGGGAGCTAAGAGAGGGAGGCAAACAAGGGGGAAAGCAAAAATGAAACCATGGAAAGGTAGATCGGGTCCTCACCTTCCTTTTCTTCTTCAATGGCTTTCCAATTCAACCACTCCTACTAGCTCTAAAGGGGGATTTAAAGAGAGGGGATTGAGGGTTTGTGAGTGAGTGAGAGAGAGAAGAAGATGAATAGAAGGGGGCACTATTGGTGGGCGTGGACTTCACTTAAAGGCCACACACACACCACACACACACACACTCACTCACACTTAGAAAAAAATTAGGTTTAGGTGAACTTTGACCTTAGTCAACCCATCCACACAAACAAACAAAACCAATTGACCAAGTCAAGGGTCAAACTTGACTTGGTCAAGTCTCCCAATGACTTTTCGCTTGGTCAAAACCCGGATACGATTCAGAACTGTAAAATTCTGAACGTTACCAGAATTCGATGAAATTTTCGTGAGTGGCTTGAAATGGCACCAGGACACATAATATGCAGTTAGATTTTCAATCGGAGTTCTCAAGCTCATGACGATTGCTAAAAGTCCAAAATTTTAGCGGTTCCGATCGAAAAAAGAAAAAGTTGAAAAACTGCCAGAATGCTCCAATGGTGACCAGAAGGCTAAAAGTGACACATATATAACACGTCTCCTCCGTTGGATTCTATTGCTACAAGAATTTGATTTAGAAATCCATGATAAGAAAGGCTCTGAAAATGTTGTAGCTGACCATCTCTCTCGGTTGACCCTAGACCCTATTGAAGACCTTCCTGTGACTGAAATTTTTCCTGATGAGCAGTTAATGGAAGTGTCTACATTACCTTGGTTTGCTGATATTGTGAACTACCTTGTTACTGGCGAAATGCCTTCTCATTGGTCCAAACAAGATAGATTTAGATTTTTATCCAAAGTCAAGCACTTTTATTGGGATGATCCTTACTTGTTCAAACACTGTCCTGATCAGATCATTAGGAGATGTATTCCAAATTCTGAGTGTCGAAATGTCCTGTCATTTTGTCATGACCAGGCATGTGGTGGCCATTTTAGTGCTAGAAAGACTACTGCTAAGATTTTGCAGTGTGGTTTTTATTGGCCCACCATTTTTAAGGATGCAGCTGAATATTGTGCAAGTTGTGAGAGATGCCAACAATTGGGAAAGATTACAAAAAGAAACATGATGCCACTCAATCCTATTCTAATCATTGAAATTTTTGATGTTTGGGGCATTGATTTTATGGGACCCTTTCCTAATTCATATGGAAATCTATACATTCTTCTAGCAGTCGACTATGTCTCTAAGTGGGTGGAAGCAATACCATGTAAAACGAATGATAACAAGGTTGTTATAAGATTTATTAAAGAAAATATTTTCTCTCGTTTTGGAATCCCTCGTGCCATTATAAGTGATAGAGGAACTCATTTCTGCAATCGTTCTTTTGAGAGTCTCATGAGGAGGTACTCTATCACTCATAAAGTTTCTACACCCTATCATCCCCAGACTAGTGGTCAAGTTGAGGTGTCCAATAGGCAAATTAAGCAAATTTTAGAGAAAACAGTAAATTCAACTCGAAAAGACTGGTCCTTGAAATTAAATGATGCATTGTGGGCATATAGAACTGCTTATAAGACCAATCTTGGTATGTCTCCCTATAGGATTGTCTTTGGAAAAGCCTGCCATTTGCCTGTTGAATTAGAACATCGTGCATTTTGGGCCATTAAGCAATTGAATTTTGAATTTCCCAAAGCTGGAGCCCAGAGGAAACTCCAACTTGCTGAATTAGAGGAGATCCGCAATGAGGCCTATGAGAATGAAAAGATATATAAGGAGAAAATGAAAGTGTTCCATGACAAGTCCATTCATCGGAAGTCATTTGACGTGGGCCAGAAAGTCCTCCTTTACAATTCGAGATTGCATATTTTTCCGGGCAAGCTAAGATCCCGTTGGACTGGCCCATATTTAGTGAGAACGGTCTATTCCCATGGTGCCATTGAGGTTGAGAATCCAAAGAATGGCAATGTTTTTAAAGTGAATGGTCAAAGACTTAAACCATTTTTGGAGTTACCACTGGAGAAAATGGAGGTCATTCACCTCCATGATTCCATCTATCAAGATTAAGCTCTCTTGATAATTGTTTTGTACCATATTTTTCTGGGTTGCCTTTCCTCCCGAATCATCATTTCCTTGTTCATGCTGTAAACTATGTTTGGGGGCGTTTTTCAGTCTAGGTTTTGTGTTTGTTTGCATCCACTATCATCGAGTCATTGGATGTAGTCTTTATTTTGAAATATGATGAACTAATGAAATTGTTTTGATGTCATCATATAGCAGTTGTTCAATGGTGATCACTTGATATGGTAAAATTCTTCCTTTTTCATTCTCCTTTCTTGATATTTCATGTGTCCAATGATATGAACATTGAGGACAATGTATGGATTATGTTTGGGGGGTTTTTGACATTTGATTCATCATTCTCAGTATTGATAGATTATTATTATTAAAAAAAAAAAACCTAAATCCCTATGATGGTAGCATGAGCTCTTATGTTAACTTCTATTTTAGTAGGTCTTAAATGCTTGATCTTGGAAAATTCACTACACATCTGGATGCATTTTTGAGTTAAGATGAATTTGTGGAGTCGACTTAATAATTGCCTAGAATGTTAAGAACTTCCTAAAACCTGTTGAACCTAAAAGTCTAGTTCATTGGTTTGCTTGATAAGGAGTTAGGGTTTACATCAATTGAAAAGCAACCATTGAATCACAAGTACAGTGGAAAAGGGCTACTTATCATTAGGTCTTGAAAAAAAAATATATCGATAGAGTAATTCTCAAAAAAAAAAAGAAAAAAAAGAAGAAGAAGATGGAAAAGAAAAATATCTATGGTGCTCTTAACAAAGAGCTTAGCAATCATTATGTGAAGTTTAAAGACCGATTCAATAGTGATAGAGTGAAAGCCTCCCTGTAAAAGATAGTAAGTAAGCTGGAATATCACATATAAAGCCCATGAGGTAATAAAGTGAAAATCCAAATCTCTTGCTGGCTTAGTAGACTATTTTGGTTTTGACTCAGTGTCTAAGGGAGAACCGACCATTCGACAGCAATTAGAAGGAAAATTCTTACTTAAGAGTCTGAACCTCTTGAGTGTTGTCCAGATTTTCACGAGAACACCATGTCATTACATTAAGGATTTTTCTGAAAGGAATTTAATATCTTGAGCTCTACGATATTATCATGGGATTATGGCAAAAAAAAAAAAAAAAGGTGTGAATCATGAATTTTGTGGGTAGATTCGCTGCAAACCCTCACGAGTCAAACTCGTCCACTAGGGGTGACCTAGGGGTTTAAGGGCTTGTTGCATACGCTAAATGCAACCGTGAGAGCCTGCGAAAGTGGCCTTATCCTTATTTTTAATTTTGTTTAATCACTTTCATTGCTAGAGGACTAGCAAAAACTAGGTTTGGGGGTGTTTGATAAGCATATTAATTATACATTAAAACCCCTTAATCTAAGTTTCTATATCCTTATTTTATGTATAATAATAACTAATATTAAGAATTCATGTGTTATTGCAGGTAATTGACTTAAATGATGATTATCAATACAAGATATGCTACAAATCAGTTAAAGATGTGAAGGAGAATCAAGAGTTTCTAGAAGATCCTTATGGAAAAAGATTTGGTTAAGATTGAATAAAAATCAATCCAATCAAATATATTCTTCAAAATCCCGTCCCACTTTTTTATCATAACATTTGCCTCAAGTATCGGATTTATGCTCATGATATGGCGTTGGAAAGATAATTTCAAGATCTACAAATCACTATTTCATGAAGATTTAGTAATTCCATCTTATTACGGGTCAAAAAGCCATCTGAAGATTCTGCAGAAAATCAATAACGAGAATTAAATCTAAACTTCATATGAGGAAGGTTGAGGCCAATCTTAACTATTGAATCTTAACCATCCAATATATTGCAAATAAATGGTTGAGATTCAAGAGCTGAAGGCTATAAAAAAGAGCACATGTGAAAAGAAAAGAAAAAAAAGGAGGCACAAAGACAATCAAAGGAGAAGAAGGATTCAAGAGTTTTGCTTTGTTTTTGTTTTTCTTTTCATCTCATATATTTTGATTCTTGTATTCTATTAGATCTGAATTTTAATATTAATTTTGTGTTTTTATTTTCAAGAATTTTTCAATAATATGATGTCTTTTATTTTTCTTTTCTTTCATTTGATCATGTCTTCTAGTAGCTAAATCTTAAACTAGGGTTGAAGATGAAACCATGCAATTCTAGTTTAGGATTTTATATTTAGATCTGAATTCTCCATGTTGTTTGTTTTATTGAGTATCAATCTCTCCTTCAATTCTCTTTTGAAACCTTTTATGTGAATTTCTTATTACCTTCTTCAAAAATCTCTTGTATTTGATTTGATAAAATATGCTTTGATTGAGTTCTATAATATTTTATGCTCTTCTTAACATGTTGAATATTGAGTTGGTAGATTTTATAAAGGGAAGGGAGATAGATCATTCTATTGGGTTTTCATAAATCAAGGTTTTTAATCGTAGAATCATCTTCAAGGATCTCTTGTTTAGGGTTTGATAGGGTATGCTTGGTTAACTATTTGATATCTTATTCTCTTCTTAATATGTGAATATTGAGATGATTGTTTTGATTTCAAATCTGATTTTATGAAATAATTAATATGATTTTAAATATATATTTTTCGATTGGTATTTGATTAATGTCAATATTGATTGAGTTATATGGTGGAGTTTCATAATTGAATATAATCCATAAATTGGTATTGCACGGTGAATTCTAAAACCCTAGTTATCTTTTCATATTTATATTCTCTTTTTAATAATAATAATAAAAACTTCATCAATCTTTCTTTCTAGTTTGATTAGTTAAATTGATTAATAATCTAATTTGAACAATTCTCTGTGGGTTCGACCCGTATTTGCTAGATCTATACTTCTGTAACGATCCGTGCACTTACGGTAATTAATAACAACTTAAAAAATTCAATCAGAGCACACTAGAGATCAATCCACTATCAATGAGAAGTTTTTACAATGGTCACACCGAAGATAAAATCCCTAGAGCCTAATAAAAAATATGAGCTCGACCCCCGTCTGATTCTGGATAGCGCAAACAATCTTATACGCACATCATCAGACTCCACAATATATAACATATATGTGAAGAGATATATAGAGCATGGTTGGGAATCAAGAAATTGTTTAAAAACAAAAAGAGATTGTACAAGCCATTCACACGAGTCATTAAGAGGTGTTGGGATCAACAATAATGACAAAGTATCCATATCGTAGCTTATTGGTTGAACCCTACTTTTCAGTATGATTAAACAACATTTGCACCAAGATAGAAGTCATGTCAGTACTTTTTAATGTCATTGAGATTAAAGCTACATCAAGTTAGACCAAGTTACTAGTGGAGACTAGGCTATTTCGGTATCACTTAGAGAGCTTTGGACGATAACGAGCTCTTACTACGTGCAAGACCACACAACCAGATAAAAAAGTCTTTGATGTTATGAACTAAATAGAATATGAATACATAAGAGTATATAAACAAAGCACACAAATATATAAAGAAGAGAACTAGAGAGAGATTTTTTATTCACTATTTGATGGTTGGTTGTGGAATATATGACAAACCCCTCTATTTATAGGGTGCATGGAGGAATCCCAAAGGTAGGGTGTTACAAGTCTATAGAAGTGAGGGGGTAGATAGTGGGGTGATTAATAGTGCGGGTTATGGAGTTAAATGAGAGGGGTTATGGAGTTGAAGAGTATGGGAGGTTATGGCTAGGATTAGTGGTGGTTATCCACTATATTCACAACACTCCTCCTTGGATGACCACCACGCTAAGATAATTGCTTCATTAAAACCTTGCTTGAAAAACCCAGTGGAAAAAAACCAAAGCAAATGAAAAATAGTACAATATACTTTATCTTAGATTGGTGTATGCGCTTTAACACTGCCTCGTTAAAACCTTGCTAGGAAAACTCAATGAGACAAAACCCAGGCAAAGGAAAAAGAGTACAACACTTCCCCCTCATAACAATAAGGCCAAAAAGATTGGTTACAAATACGTTACATCTGATGTCGTATACCACCTTTTTTAATGTTGGCGTGGGCATGTTTTAGTGAACAAATTGGCGTGATTATCCTTCCACTAAATTTGTAGAACATCGATTTCACATTCATAAGATTCATAATGATTAACCTGTAAAATAAAACTCCAAGATGTAGATACATAATGATCATTGTACCACCACATGTAGATACATAACCTGTTTGTGAGGATCTGAAAAATATCTTAAATATGCACATAATATATTCTTTCAACAAGAGACCACTTGTGAAATTATTTGAGTAGAATAAACCAACATATATTGTTCCACGAAAATAATAGAAAATATGTTAACATCATGTCAGTGTATTCAAACTGGTACAAATTTAAATCTGGCCCATAAATTAAATAAAAATGCAACATCAGGTTTAGTACACTATATCAAACATAATAAATCATCAACTGCAATAAGATATGGTACTTCAGGACCAAGAAGATTTTTAATATCCTCTTTCAGATGAAAAATGATCCTTCTTTGGGTCAAGTGACCTGACCACCATATGAGTACTTAATAGATAATATTTGTCCATATTAAAGTGCTTCAAGACTTTTTCAATATATGTTGTTTGATGGACAAATATCTCACTTGGGCTTTACTCGATCTGCAAGCCAAGACAATATTTAGTTTTTCCAAGGCCTTTTACTTTGAATTCATTCATATGATATTCTGCAGTTTTATTGATCTCTTCAGGAGTCCTAATTGAATTTATGTTATCAACATAAACTTTCAAAATGGTAAATCCCTTACTGGATATATTTATAAAGAGACATGGGCAAATGAGATTGTTTTCATATCCTGCTTTTATCAAGTATTCACTAAGATGGTTGTACCTACTGCATTAAGCTGTACAATGAACGTCTTGGCTTTATTGAGTACATACTCTTTGATTTTGCTTTAGACAATTTATTTCCTTTAGGGAATCATGTAAATTCCCATATAGATAAGCTGTTACTTCGTTCATTAGTCTCATATCAAGTTTTTCAGAAACTGCGAGACTTTCTAGGTAATGGAACGTTGTCGTATCCATAATTGATGAGTATGTTTCTTTATAGTCAAATCCCAGGTTTCTGTAGGAAACCTTGTGCCATAAGACGTGTCTTATATCTAGCAATTTTATTTTTTTCATTTTGCTTTCTTACAAACACCCATTTGTAATCTTCAGAGTTAACATCTTTTGGGCTCTGTATCATAGGTTCGAATACACCACACTTTTCAAGAAAACACAATTCTGCTTGAATAGCATCTTTCCATTTTGATCAATTATTTCTTTGTCGACGTTCAAAAAAAATACATGCATGATTACACCACTGCCATCCTCCATATCATCCATACATATTTGTCAAATATTGAAGATGAAAATGTCTCGCATATATATTAATCCCATAGGATAAATTGAGAGCAATATTTGCCATTTAATTTGTCTATACGTGCTCCATGGGCCTTTTAAAAAAATCAGATCATATGATATGGAAATCATATTTGTATGCATATGGATAATATCAAATCTTCATTATCAAAACACTATAGGCTAAAACCAATATATCCTACGGGATTAATATATATGCGAGACATTTTCATCTTCAACCGAAATATATGAAAACACACCCCTTAAAATCATTTTTAAAAATTCTATCCGAAAAATTTCTATCATTAATTAATTTTGTAAGTTTTCATTAGTGTATCTGGATGTATATAATACGAATCGTTTAAATAGTCATGGTTAAGGGAAAATAAATAAATTGTCTGATTCTATCATTTGTTTGTGAGAAATTCTGGTTCTACATATATTGTGAGAACTTATGATTCTATGTATAAAATAAAAACTTTTGGTTCTACGTATGAAGTTAAAACTTCTGATTCTATATATAAAATAAGAATTTCTGGATCTATATGTAAAATAAAAACTTCTTGTTTTATGTATAAAATAATCAACAAGTCTAAAAATAATGTTACCGTGATCACACAGAAGAACCCACACCAACTTGTAGAATATATAAGTATATAGTTGCATGTATGTTTGCATTATTAACATGAAGTGTATAATTCATAGTAATAATAATAATAATAACATGAAGTACAAGATCATACACTGTCCACGAGGAATAATATTTAGTACCCGTAACACTATTTTTTTTTCTTTCAAATCTCATTATGCAGTTATTAGAGCTATGTAACAATATTTGAATGCACCTTTTTTTTTTTTTTAATTCACTAACATTGAAGAAAAAAAAAACATTGAAAGCCTTAAAAATTTACTACATCACTTATGCAGTTATTCCGGTTGTATCATTCAAGGAAGTATGCAATGAAAACTAATAAAATTTTTATATAAGAAATTGTGAACAATTACACAAGTAAATAGTGTGTATTTCAAAAAAAAATCACTTGACAAAAATATCACAAACCGGGTACTGTTGACATCCAATTATATTGTAAACAAAATGAAATCATGATGATTTGAACATCATGAACTCACCAAAATACAAACCTCTTTTACAAAGTAGATTAGAGTGTCGTCGTGCTGATAACGTGTTATGAATTAAATAGAATATGAATACATAAGAGTATATAAACAAAGCACACAAATATATAGAGAAGAGAAGCAGATAGATATTTCGTATTCACTATTTGTTGGTTGGTTGTAGAATACATGAGAAATCCCTCTATTTATAGGGTGCATGGAGGAATCCCAAAGGTAGGGTGTTACAAGTCTATAGAGGTGAGGGGGTAGATAGTGGGGTGATTAATAGTGGGGGTTATAGAGTTAAATGAGAGGGGTTATGGAGTTGAAGAGTGTGGGAGGTTATGGCTAGGATTAGTAGTGGTTATTCATTATATTCACAACATTTGAAATATTTATTTATTTCTATTTGTTTACTATTGTGTGTTTATCTTTTTTGTCACTAAGATAAATGGTGGAGAATTGCTCGGGTATAGCTCTCCAAATTTATAAAAGTTGACAATTTGAATTCTTAGTCAAACTTCTAGTTCTTCAGGTTTTGAGTGAAATTGGAGTGCCTTTGAATGTATACATACCAAGAAGAGAAATAGGTTGGAGCATCTAAGGGTCAATGATATTGTACATATGTTCATTACAACTTGCCTTTGAAGAATAGGAATATTAACGCTTCCAATTCATATTGATTACTTACTATTTCATTATTTTTTTATTTTTGTCATTTAGTTTACTTATATTTGCGAATCATTAGGAACTATTACAAGAAATTATGATCTTGTTGATTATATGATTGAGTTTTGGATAAATAAGGAGAGTGATGAGCCCTCCTCAATGCTTGATTATGATGAGTTAGAAAATATATATGCTTTATGAAGAGTCATCAATGCCAGACAGTAAGCGGCAATGTTTCCATTCACTGGGAGGGTAGCGAAAAATATTTTCATTTATGTTTATGAATTTAATTAAATAATGAAAAATTAGCTTATTGTTTTTTTTGTGGTTTTAGATAATGATGATGAGCTTGATGAGGTGTTAGAGACTCAAGAGATGATAGAATTGGAGTCTTTTGATAATGACAGTGGTGGTTTTGAGATACCTTAAGGAAATGAAAATGACAACATTGAAGCTAATGATAAAGATTGGCTAACAAGAGATTTACCAAGAATGTAGAACCAAAAAGAAAACAGTGACTATCTTATGTTTTGGTTATTATGGATTATTATTTCTGTTGTTTTAATTTCAAAGATTATCTCATTTTATTTGAATACATATGGAACTGGGACATGGTTTAGAATATGATTATGAAGCAGACTTTTTTTTTTTCTTTATGTCTGGAAGCTATGAACTATGAATTTACATAGGTCATTTGAATTAGATTTATAATGTTTATTGTGATGATTGTTTTTCCGTCTTATAGTTTTATTTATAGGTTGGATATTACTAATGTTAAAAAGAAAGTGATTGGCACTTGGGAGGCTTTCTGAAAAATATTTTATTTTTCATAAATCCTAAAGCATTATTATGGTAAGTCTTCTTACAATAGTGAGTTATGTTTTTTTATTTATGTTTAGCTTGTAATATTTATTTATGTAATATATTTTTTTATACATCCTCTTACAAATGCGATCATATTAGTTTTCTTGTGTTCTCTTATAAATTCTAAAATATTGATTTATTTTAAATTATTAATATATTTATTATATCATGATGAAATTATATTTCAATTGAACTAGTGACTCATGAACCTATTTAGCTAAAAGAAGACAATGCATAGTTGTCGGAGAGTGCATCCCGTCTTGGGCCAATGCAGGATTGTCAACCACCAAGCACCAATGGAGGAGAGCAGCACCTGTAAGCAAAGAAACTAAAGGCAACAAAAAATTTCTGGTTCAGTGAACTGTTCAGTTTTTAAAACATTGATAATGGATGATCTAGGGGTGACATGATATGTGCGAAAGGAAGTTGCCTGAGACCAATCTGCATCTTGTCTATAATGCTATCCAATGTTATCCATAATGCTATCCAATGACCTCCTCATTATGGATGATGATGGGTTTGAAGAAAGAATTGTTATATATTGTGGAGCCTGATGATATGCGTAGAGGATTGTTGGCACTACGCAGGGTTGGACGGGGGTTGCCCTTAATGAGATGTCATTATAAAAGGGCATCTCATATGTTTTATTAGGCTCTAGGGTTTTGTCTTCAGTGTGACCATTGTAAAAACTTCTCATTGATAGTAGATTGATCTCTGGTGTACTCCGTGGACATAGCCAAGATTTACTGAACCACGTAAATTTTTCTATCTTTACTTCAATTTATTTGTTTATTTTCTTTTGATTGATTGCATCTCAAAATCCGAAATCGTAACAAGAATGATCAAATTAGTGGCTTTCTATATAAAAAACAGTCCCATCATTTGGTGGGACTAGCTTAAAAGAACCGGATATCAACAATAGAATGCTTCAGTTAGTACATGGAGGATGACATAATTTCTCATCGATCTATTTGTGCCGCAAGTTTACTAGCAGTATATGTTTCAATTGTACCAAAACTATTTTTTTGAGATGAAATATAGGCATGTATCTATTTCAAATATTTCCAAACAGGTACAGTCTGAATGGTGGAGAGAAGAAAAACACATAAAAATAAAACGCATTTTATCAAGGCGCAGTGGACTCGCGCATGGCCCAACAAAAATGATGTAAAAAAGATTTCTACGTACCATCCTTCTGACCCTTAGGCACTAAACGCTAGCCCGAAATGTGAAAATTTCCTTCCTCCATAGTGATCTGACTAGCCCCCCTAAACATGTACCCCACTCTATGACCGACTGACGAGTCATCTCCCACATATTTTTAAAATAGAACTTCAAGCCCCTGAATGGCCCAAGATCGTCTCATTTCTTGCTCTCTAAATGGCCCAAGATCGTCTCCACATGTACCAGAACTGTTACCCAGTTAAAGATTATGTATCGTATTACACTATTGATGTATGAAACTTTCGAATATGAATAACAGTGCAAAGATTGAGGCATAATGAGCATGATACCTGTGGGGCCCATTTTCCATGCCTCGATTAATCGGATCCCACTATCTGTGGCTTACCGACTACAGAAGTCTGTGTCCTGGACAGACTGCAACCCATGAGTCCGGCGCCTCGGCCAATTCACGCCTGATGATCAGCTTATTCTCAAGTAAGTATTCAAGAGTTAAATATTTGAATTATGAGTAATCAGTGGTTGATTTCCCAAATTCCAACAATCTATATCTTAGATTTAGAGAAATCAATGTTTGTCCTCCAAATCCCAACAATATATATTACATTTAGAAATATCATTGATTAACTCCCCAAAATCACTATAATAAACCCTGGATTCAAAGCTATCATTAATTGACTCTTGAAATCCAACAATAATTTTTTACCAGGGATTATCCAAAGAATCCAAAATATGCATATATTTGATCTCTGAATTAAAGATTCCCTTCATCCGTCAGATGGGAGAGAGATCCACACATTTATCATAGGGCAACTCTAAAAGCACCATAAATAGGAAACAAATCATCCCTATTAAGATATGTGAATATAAGGGAAGGGTCATTTCTAAGATCCCTAGCCAAGACTTAAAATAGTATCAGATCCAATGGGTCTATTGGATTGGATCGGGGTAGACCCGGACCCGCCCCATTTGGATGATCAAGTCCTCCACGTCAGGTCCATATCGAGTCTCAAGTCTTCCAAGTCGGGTATTTTACATATTTTATCGGGTCAGGTTTAGATCAGGTCTGGAATTTGACATGCACGTAAAAATAGATGCGCAAATATAGCATGCAACTTTTTTTTTTTTTTTTAAGATTAGTGTTCCAGGGTTCACTCACCTCCTTTACATCGAGGAGGGTGTTAGCCGATTTTCTGAATGCTCATTCATTACAACACCACAAACAATATTTGCCTTTAAATTTCATAAAACTAAAGTAGAAATCTCACCCTTGTAAAAAGTAATATTTAAGCAGTGTAAATTTGTTTCACCATGGTCTAATACACGCTGAAAACTTATTATACACGTTCATGAAACACATGCTCCGAACACCAGCATCTACAACAACAATACTAAACACTCCAAAATACCACTGCATCCATACTATACCATCAAAGCACTTTAGTATTCTTACCCAATCTTCGGCCTTCCGGCCAGCAACACCGCGGTGATCACCACCACAACCGGCCCCATAAAGCTCGACCGGAGCGGGATACAGAGCGCAAACCCAATAGTGTACACCAAGAACGCCCGCGGACGCCCATATCAAGGCCTCGGCCATCTTAACCGACAGTTGTGAGCGGGGCACGAGATCGACAAGCGTGATGGCACCCATCCCCATGAAAAACGAGAGGAAAGAGAGGAAGACGTGAATGCGGAAGAGCGGGTTTTGACTAACCACCAACAGCGTCGCGTCTCCGGTGACCACCGACACCAACCCGATTATGCAGATGGCTGAGATGGCCGCAGTCCAATAGGCCAGCTTGACCCGATCATATAATTCGCCATATATGACTTGGCGCAGAGAGGTTATGAAGGATGATTGGGAGGTTGTGCTTGGGTTAGTAGTTGTATCACACAAGTGGGGGACCCCCTAAACAGGAAGAAAACAGAGATATGTCATTGATTAGCCATGGTTATGAACAATTTGTTGTAGACCCATTTTAAAGTAGTGTTCAAAAAAATTGTTGTTGGGGTTTTCATATAGAGGGACTTTGATTTGTTATGGGGTTTGTTTGGTTGGGTTAGAAAAATTTGAGGAAATATATTTCATTTGGGTTTTATGAAATGTTGTTAGTTGGCCAATGAAAAACCAATCTAAATTTCTGATTGACAAAATCTATGGTTCTTTTGTGTTGTTGTCAATTAAAGGTTCGATAAATCCTCAATTATGAGAGTATTTTACCAACTAAAAAAAAAAACTACGAGAGTATGACAATTTAAAATTACTGAATATTAGAGATGGGAGACATAAGTAAATAAAATCAGTAAGGAGAAGAAAATCATGGTGAAGAAAGAGATGAACGGATCTTACAGAGATTTTTTTGTTGCTATTATAGAAAGACAGGCGGATCGATCAATGTTTTCGTGCATATGGACTTTCTCTTTGACTTATGGTTCTCGAAGATGAACCAGAAAACTTTGAGAAGACAAAGGACTTTTTTTAGTTCCCGTCCATGCTTTTGCCGATACAAATCAAAATAAATTAAGGGAACAATTGCATATAACCGCCTACATATTCGCTAATATCCAAATACACCTTTTTTGAAAAACAAATTCATATAACCCCCTAATTTTTGCCTTGGTTAAGCAAATACCACCTTGAGTTAAGTTGTCGTCTATTTTCAAAGAATATTCCCAGAATATTATATGATTTAACGGTGCTATGAATTCTTAAATTCATATAACTCACTGACATTTTGAAAAAAATCAAAATAAGTCCCAACAAATGTCCAAAATGTCCCTGTCCTCAACCATTCACTGAATTACTGATTATGGAGAGCTTGGACTGGGGCTGCACTAGGGGTTGCATCTGGACTGCACTGTTTACGAATTCAATCTGTTACAGCACAAACTCACAATATTTGTCCATAAACTTCCAACTTTGACAGCTCTTACTTTCATGTAAAAGAGATAAGCACACATAGAAAGACGGTCATGATGATGGTGGATGGTGGTTCTTCTGTCACTGTAAGAAGGAACTTAATCCAATTAAAAAAATAAACTTACCTGTAAAGCAGAGAGAATCCTAAAATCTCTAATTTCAGAAGATACATGCTTTCTCTGTTTCCATCCCATCATAATGATATTTTCAAGTCTACTTTAGTGGGTTTTATGTTTTTAGTCTATTTTAATATTCTAAACGTCGGTGAATCTCTGTCTATTGGGATGCTGAATTTTTCCTCCTTTGTTTTCACTTTTGTCACTTTATCCACTGTGTTCTTTTTTTCCTTGATTTCCTTTGACATTTTCTACTTTTCTTGAGTGGTTTTCATGGAAATGTTTAAAGAGATCATCTATGCATCAATCTTGGCACTGTTGTTTGCATGGGTCGTATGAACCAATGACACAGGAACAACTTCCACCCCAACTTCACAAATCCATGGCTGCTGTTCTCTGCATCACCCTCTCAATCACCATTACTCATCTGGGTTTCTGTTTTTATAAGATTTGGAGTCCCAAAACAAACCCAACAACAGATTCTGCATTCAAAACCACATCTCAGCTTCTCATAACCGCCTCCACAATCAGTTGCAGGTTATCAGTTGCAGACACAAAATTGTTACAGAGAAGAATAAAAAAATGGACTTCAATCCTTATATTTTGGTGGTCTCTCTCTTTCACTCTCACCAGTTACCGCCCTCACCATCACCACCCACTGCATTTCAAACCCAATTCACATTGGGTTCTTCTTGGACTACTTCCCTCCGCCGACCTTCGCCGATTTTGTCTCCTCCCCACACGTTCTCTGCCTCTTCATCAATGGCGACTCCATGAATTATGGTCCCCAAAATCTTCGCGGGCTTGAAAAGCCCGTAGGTCAGAGAGAGGAGAAGCTGGCAGAGCATGAGGGAACGGACAAAAACGCGATGATCGGCGCAGGGAATGCAACTGGCCTACAGAGAATGAGGGAGATCATCGTGCCGGTGTTTGGAGCGAGGGCAGGCCGTCCATGACGACAGTAGGAGCAGAAGATCTCGCTGGTGTTTTGAAAAAAAATAAACAGAATCCGGTGGGGTGAATGAATCACATGAGGGTATGGATGAAATTGACAAGGTTAATATCGTAGTTTACTCATATGTGGCTTAACTTAACTATATTATAGTTTTAAGAGTGTTAACAGCAGGGGACATATCAACTTAAGCAATACAACAAAGGAGTTATATGAATTTTAAGAAAAAAAAGTGACAAATATGGCTATCAACTAGGGTTATATACATTTCTCCCATAAATTAATGAATTGGAAAAAGAATAAGAATAAGAATCACAGCGGCAATTCTGATTCCACCCCGTTGAATTAAGGTATTTAGAATAGATAATTATATAGGTAAGTGTAAAGAATAAATCATTTTTTGTTTAATTAGATTTTTATTTATTTTTGTTGAAAAAATATAATAATAAATTTTTATTGTTTACTCAATCGAGAATATCTCGTGAATAAATGATGAATATAATGTGAACAAAGATGTATAAATTTTTTATTGACATTTTTACCCCCACACGCATTTAATTATAGGAAAAAAATCATATTACCCCCTACAATTAGCCTGATATCCATATAACCCTTTATAATTTTGTGAAATTCAAATTACATTCTAAGAACCATATCAAAATCCAAATCAACCGGAGTCATATATAAAAAAAAAAATGTTCAACATATAATTGTAATATTTCGAGTATATTCCGTCTACTACTCTCAATTTTTTTCTCATGTCCAAAACACAGTCCTATATATCTTGTTAGAAATCTAATGAAGCATATACTTTGTTAGATGTTGTATATACATCATTAAATATTTTCTTATACTTATTAAAAATGGGTTTATTCTGATGTATGACAGATTATACAGAAGAGACCACCAAAAGAGATTCATCAAATAAATTACAAATCAATGGTCACGATCTCAGAATCGCACGGAATTTTACATAGTGAAATATGTCGAGGAGATCTTCTGGAATAGTTGTTATACAACTAACAATTCTTATTTTTTTTAAATTCATTTATTTAGGCCTTTAAATTAGAGATTTTACTATTTTTAGTAAGTTTTAGATTTGTGATATCTCAATCATAACAGATCGGAATTGATTTTTATCAATTCCTATGATCATTTAGGATCTCACGGAATCAGAAAATTAGTTTTTGAATTTTACTATTTTTAGTAATTTTTTGTTATTAGTATAAATGACAGACTTTTTGTCCGTTTTTCACTGCGTTATATTCAAATCGAAATAGAGCAATATGTACTTTTAATCAAAGCATATATCTTATTAGATGATTTTGTTATTTAAAAAAAAATAAAAACACGTGAGGTCTGAGTTTTAGTTGATGAATGTAACTGAGTCTAACATTTTCTTTATCTTAATCCAGGTAATTTGAAATATATACAAATAAGTCCTTATAAACTGAAAAAATCAAAATAACCCGGTATCAATAACAATTTTACCTTTATATATAATGAACAGGAGGGCCCAGATTTTGTGAGTAAAACCCCAATACCAGCACAGTAGAGTTTTATTAGAAAAACCCCAATACAACTCAGCCCATAATACCAGTTTAGGCATGATTTGCTCTATAAACCTCAATTTACCGTAATTGAAACGTTTTTACTTTATGTCTTTTTACAACTGTGAATAGTGAATAAATCAACATCCCTTTCACCAAACACCAACCAACAATATTTAATGAAGATCAATTTTGATTTAATTTTTGTATTATTTTATTCTTTCAATTTATTATATGTTTTATTTTGTGTTTATTTCTTGCTTATATAGGGTGATTGAATTAGATTAATCAATGGATGGTGTTGCCCACAATGTTGACATGGGGAAGCGTTTCAGAGTTGCCGATGGTTGAACTGTGAAAGAAAAATTTATATAATCCCATGTAAACTGACTGAAATCCATATAACCCTATGATTTTTCTTAAAATCCATATAACCCTCTGAAAACATCTAGTAAATCTAAATAACCCCCTCAATAAAATTTACATTTACAGATGATGAATATTTTGTGAATATTATGTTTGTTTAACCCTGATAGAAAATACAGTATATGAAAAAAATCATATAATGTATTAAAAATGCAGAAAATCTTTAATAAATGACAGTTTAACTCCTCTAGATAGGGTTTTATAATACATTTTATAGATTTTACTCCTGCGGATAGAATTTTATAATACATCCAGAGAGGGTAAAATCGTCATTTTCATATGATTTTTCACATTTTCAACAAATTGTAGTGGTTTTTTACTATATTGTGTCTTCAATGAGAGTTAACCAAACTAAATATTCATAAAACATTCATCATCTATAAACGAAAATTTTATTCGGAGGGCTATTTGGATATATTAGATGTTTTCAGGGGGTTATATGAATTTTAAGGAAAGTCAGGGGGTTATATGGATTTCAGTTAGATTTAATAGGGTTGCATGAATTTTTTCTTAAAAAAAATTACTTACAAGGAATGACAGTGGTCTCAAGAATAACTTAATTTCAAAGATTACCTAGAATACCAATACACTTTTATTCTACATTATTCTAAGATACCAATATGTACTAAGTTATATCACTCATCCAAACACCCACTTTACCCCTATTCCATCTTGTCCCCATGTATTCAACCCTAATTCTCCATTCCAAACATGGGTAATATTCCTCCGGCAGATCAACAGATGGTTGTTGTGGCCGATAAAGCGATGGCGACGTTGGCGATGACAAACATCACCCACCTAATGCCATTGCTAATACGACTGCCAGGAGGAGACTTTGCGGTCATGATGACAAGGATCAGATTGGAGAGAATTAGATTGGCGACGGCACAGGCGACTAGCGGCCAATGCTTCGCCGGATCCTCCATGGCCAGCACTCCGATGCATCCGGCCGCGGAGAGAGTCAATGTCGTCTTGGGCCCGCCGTGATGAGCCTTTTCAGGGGTGGACGAGAGATGGGCGATGAAGCCGTTGATGGCGATGATGTACCAGTCTTTGGGGGATCCATAAATGGCGATCATCAAGTTGAAGTATAGGAAGGCGTAGAAGATGTCCTTCAGCGTCCATGGCAGTTCATTGGATTGGGTTTCACAGATCGTCTTCTGTTTTTGTGATGGTTTTTCTTCAGATCGGAGTTATTAGAGAATTCTATATTGAGGTTCATATATTCAAAAATGGTAAAATTCTATGAAACTTTGGTTCCTTTTAATGTATCATTATTAAGACATTAATCATGGAAGAAAGATTTGAGATTTGAGAGAGACCTTATCTATATAACGAGAAAAGTCATCAACGGAGGTCGCGTGACAGCTGGGTCAAGAAAAGATTTTTATCCTACTAAATAAATTAAGAGTGATGAAACATTTAATTGGTTTTACTGTTTCGTCTATGGTGTCATACACTATGATAATATAATATATATTGTGTTATTATAGTGTACCGGGTTCTATTCTAATATATGAAGTGAAATGTTTTATAGAAAAAATATATTATTGTATCTCAATGCATATCTCCTTTTGTATTTTCAACAAGATAGCTTCTTTAAAGCTGGGGTGGGGAAAAAGGTCCAACAGGATGCAGGGTGGTCTTGGCCATCCTTCCCTCTATTTGGCTCTAACTTCCATTCCTATTTGAAAGCTAACTCTTGTAAACTTTGTACATTCCTCTAATTATAGCAATACAAAAATACTCAATTACCAATAAAAAAAATAAAATGTATATATATTTCATTTTGTATAATAGTATATACTCTCCAGTATATAATTTAAAAAAAAAACTGATGGGACTGTCATTAGTGTCCATATGCAGATTTAATCCCATGACTAACTCTAAGGGAGCCAGCGCCCGATCCCATCGACCATGCTTGAGCACGTGGGGATTTATTTAGTATACATTGTTAAAACACAATGACAGTTCTAATTGGGCTAAACAGTAAGTTACATTTGAGGGTTTGGATTTTCTGTTTGCTTTTTCATACTTGTATCTTGCTTGACTTTTATTATGAAGTTGTCGTATAATCATGGTTAAGATGCAAATACATTAAATCATGAATGGACCCATGTGTGATAAATGAATCCATTTTATTTGATGAATTTAAAACAATCTGATTGATCAAAGTACAAAACAAACATAAAAAAAAAAATAAGAAGAGAATCCATTCCCTACAATTGAAAGTTGTATATAAATTTCTAAATTTCTTAATTAGTCTGAACGGGCCTGTTCAATAGTCAATTAACTCTGATCTTCCAGAGGAAGCATAATCTGGATCAATCAGACAACTACCATGTAGAACTCTTGTCTACCAAGTAACGTGTGGGGTCTTCTAATTGATTCATCATCAATCTAATAAATCACATTAAAAATTGACATACTTAAGAAAAAAGAGTGACCAAATACTCTCTTTGTTATTAAAGGCAACTGACTGTCCCCACAAACATCTGGACAATGTTTTTTCTCATAATGGCGACAACGTAACGCAATTAGCAACGACTCAATGGCCCAGATTGCAATCTAAATGAAGTTAATTATCCACGAAATTTCATTGATATTCACCTACAAAAGAAAGCTAGGACATCTTAATTGGTCGGTGGCTTTGGGCAATATAAACGGGTACAACAGAGACAAAGCACGATCTTCAGAAAACAGAATCATTTGATCAATATCAAAACACATCACGGAAAATGAAGTTGTTCACTCGCTCACTCTCACGTATGTGGTTTGTGCTTCCCATTGTCTTCCTCGGCTCCCAATCTATGGTGGCATTCCAGCGCTCCCGCAATGATGTTTGGATCGTATGCTTTATCGTCAGTGCTAACGCAGTTATCGCCTTCCTGTTCTGGAGCATCTATGCCCATGAGAAAGCTCCGGTCGGATCGAAGCAGAGGGAGAAGCACAAGATCTTCATATGGTTTTTAGCAACTCTTTTGAACGTTGGTTTTGCTTGTAGGGTGACAATGATGATGCCCTTGGTTAAGTCGTTGGTTTTGTGGGCTTTGGTGGCCATCACCACAGTTGGTACTTTTCATCTCTACTTTCTCAGTCCTGATCACAGGGCATGAAACCAACTGTGGTTTGCATGCAGCTTCCCATCTATCGGATGGATATGTGTATTTTGTGTGTTTTACTTGTACAAAAAAATATTAATGTAAAGTTGTAAACCGTATGAATAAGTAACGCAGTGAAAAACTAGAACAAAGATCCAACCAGAGCTGAAATCTTTCAAAAAAACCACAATTCTCAACAGAGAAATATAACTAAAAAATATATTAATGAAAACTATCAACTCTAACTTACAAATCTCTCTTTTATATTAAAAGTTACCAAAAATAGTAAAAACAAAAATTTGTTATAACTAACTGTAGAGGATCCTAGAAGATCTTCGGATTTGATTTCAATCAAATCCAAGTTATTATGAAGGAGATATTCATAATTTAAAAAGTTACTAAAAATAGCAAAAATGCCATTTTGAGGGCCGAAAAATAGGAAAATGAAAAAATAAGCGCGCGTTGTGGCGTAGCGACAACTTTTGAAGATCTCCTCGATATCTATCTCTAGTAAAAATTTCAGGCGATTCTGAGTTCGGGTCGCCATTTATTTCTACTAGCCGGTTTTTCTGTAAATATTTGAAAATCTCAAAATGGACCCTTTCGAGTTCATCGCTCCCTGAACGCGTCAGCCAGTCATTCTGCATCAGTCCCTTCCACTTCGAAAGAACTCCACCTCGAGTTAGGATTTGGATAGAGAGGTTCTTTCGCATGATATTCGTATAAATCTGCCACATTGAAAGTCCGAGAAATTCCCTTGTCTATTGGTAACTCAATGACATATGCATTATCATTAATCTTCTTCAAAACCTTGTACGGGCCGTACTTCTTGGGCTTCAGTTTGTTGTAGCTTCCCACTGGAAACCTCTCCTTGCGCAAGTAAACCATGACATAATCGCCTTCCTCAAATAATTTGGAGCGTCGATGCTTGTCTGCGGCCGCCTTCTACTTCGAATTGGTTTGCTCAATTTTTTTTTTACTTCTTCTTGCATGGCATGAGCTTGTTTTGCCATAGCCTCCACTACAACACTCATGCCGGGACCTTTAGGTAGTCGTACTAAGTCCATAGGATGTCTTGGGACAGAAATATATACTAGTGCAAAAGGAGACTTTCCTGTCGAACGATGACCAGCACTATTGTATGCAAACTCTGCCTGTGGTAGCATGTGATCTCACTGTTTGGGTTTGTCCCCACAAATGCTACAAATCATGCTACCCAAGGTTCTGTTTGTTACCTCCGTCTGGCCATCAGATTGGGGATGTGCAGTACTGCTGTGGCTCAATGAAGTATCA
Organism: Acorus gramineus; assembly: GCA_030737835.1. Lineage (NCBI taxonomy): Eukaryota > Viridiplantae > Streptophyta > Magnoliopsida > Acorales > Acoraceae > Acorus > Acorus gramineus. The sequence goes on along the minus strand of JAUJYN010000065.1, from coordinate 107,002 downwards.
AATATCTTCCACAATATTACCCAAAAATGACTAAGGAACTTCGTATCGCGATCAGAAGTGATGGACTGAGGAACTCCATGTAAACGAACTACTTCGTGGAAGAATAATTGTGAAATATGAGAGGCGTCTGACGTCTTGCAACATGGGATGAAGTGAGCCATCTTTGAGAACCTGTAGACCACCACGAACATAGAATCTACGCGTCTTTGGGTATGAGGAAGACCCAACACAAAATCCATAGAACAGTCTTCCCAAACTCCATTTGGAATAGGTAAAGGCATGTAAAGACCAATATTTTGGGACTGACCTTTGGAGGTTTGACATATGTAACACTTTCTAACGATGATCCCGACATCTTTCTTCAACTTAGACCATAAATACCTCTCTTCTAGATTGGTAATGGTCTTGTCTCAGCCCAAATCTCCGCTCAAGCCACTACCATGCAAATCACGAATCAATTTCTCTCTCAGAGTAGATCTTGGGATGCACAATTGATTCCCTCGAGATAGATATCCATCAATGATGTGGAAATCACTAACGGCCTGGTTCTGTTCACACTTAGCTCAAATGTCTTTGAAATCATCATCTTCAGCATATAAATCCTTCAAGCACTCGAAGCCCACAATCTCATGGGATATCGTCATCAATACGTTGGCTCGACGACTCAATGCATCAGCAACTCTATTAGTAGCACCAGATTTATGACGAATAACAAAAGGAAATTTTTGAAGAAAAGTAGACCACCTGATGTGCATCTTGTCCACGTGTTTTTGGTTGTTCAAAAACTTTAAGGCTTGATGATCAGAATATATCACGAATTCTCGCTGAATCAAATAATGTTCCCATTGTTTCAAGGCGCGCACCACGGCATAAAACTCTTGATCATATGTGCTCCATTTCTCTCGTGCTTTGCTCAACTTTTTGCTAAAGAACGCGACCGGCCTCTTCTCTTGTGAAAGAACAGCACCTACGCCGACGCCGCTAGCATCGCACTCCACCTCAAATATCTTCTCAAAGCTGGGCAGAGCAAGGACTGGTGCGGTGCATAATTTCTCCTTGATTAATGCAAAACTCCTTTCTGCGGCTTCACCCCATAGGAATTTTCCTTTCTTCATGCACTCCGTAATCGGCGCCATAATGGTACTGAAGTTCTGAACAAATCGTCGATAGAAAGTGGCAAGACCATGGAAACTCCGAACATCTCCAACGGTCTTAGGTGTAGGCCACTCCCTGATTGCTCGCACCTTCTCTTCATCTACATGAATTCCTTCAGCACATACTATATATCCCAGGAATAAGAGGCTACTAGTCATAAAATTGCATTTCTTCAGGTTAATAAATAATTGATTTTCTCGCAAAATAATTAACACCTGACGCACATGATCTAGGTGTTCTTCCTCAGCTCGACTGTATATGAGTATATCATCAAAGTATACCACAACAAATTTACCCACAAAAGGTCGTAATACCTGGTTCATCACACGCATGAAGGTGCTAGGTGCATTAGACAGACCAAAAGGCATCACCAGCCACTCATACAATCCATCCTTGTTTTTGAACGCCGTCTTCCATTCATCCCCAGGTCGGATCCGAATCTGATGATACCCGCTGCGTAAATCGATCTTTGTAAACAGCTTCGAGCCCTCCAACATGTCCAGCATGTCGTCTAAGCGGGGGATAGGAAATCGGTACTTGACGGTGATTCTGTTGATGGCTCTACTGTCCACGCACATGCGCCAACTTCCATCTTTCTTGGGTACCAGCAAGGTAGGAACGGCACAAGGACTCATGCTCTCACGGATGAACCCCTTTTGTAGCAGGCCTTCTATTTGTTCTCTCAGAATCTCACACTCTTTCGGACTCATCCGATAATGGGGCAGATTAGGCAAACTTGCTCCAGGAATAAGATCTATGTGATGTTGAATATCTCTCAATGGTGGTAGCTTATCAGGTAATTCTTCAGAAACAAGTTCTCTGAAATCCTCCAGTAATGACTTAATGCTAGGGGATATCACCGCTGGAATTTCTTCTCGTCCCTCCACCACAAGAGATCTAACAACCATACAATAGACTCCCTTTGCTTTCCTTGCATCTGCCATGAACTCTGCTTCGGATTCGGCGATTGTCAATAGTGATCGACCATCGACTTTATGGCCTTTGTTGGCTGGTTGAAGTCCTGAGGGGCCATCGCAATTTTATGTGACTTTCAAAAGAACATATAAGTGTTGTCTGGTCCCCTATAAGTGATGTCAACATCATATTGCCAGGGTCTCCCTAACAACACATGGCTAGCATCCATGTCCACCACATCGCAAAGCACTTCATCTTGATAATATTTACCAATTGAAATAGGAATTCTACAAATTTCTGTTACCTTCACCGTCGGTCCTTTCTTGATCCAGCCTATAGAATAAGGGGTATGATGCTTCTCTGTTGGTAACTTCATGTGATCCACCAGCTTTTTCGCCACAAAGTTTTCGCAGCTCCCACTATCTACGATCAAATTGCAGACCTTCTTATTGATGGTACAGCAAGATATAAAATAGTGTGATGTTGATTGGAGTCCTTGTGTTTTGGAGAATACAATGATCGTTGTACGACAAGGCTGACTCGATCTCCGTCCTCCTCCGCGAACTCAGCACCCTCATATGTAAGATCTTCATCAAATTCTTCATCTCCCACATCATCATTGTCGCCTTCTTCTACTAGATTCACGGTCTTGCGTTCTGGACATACGTTAGAACGATGTCCTGGCTTTCCACACCGATAGCAATTGCCTGGTATAGGCTTAGCATAAGGGTTTGGATTCTTTGGTGCAGTACGATTTGCTGGAACAGTGGTTTGATTGAAACCACCTGATTCATTGTTCGCACCCTTGGATGGAGTTCTCGTCTGATTGAATGGAGTTTGAGATGCCAGACCCTTTCCTTTGTCAAGGAAGGGACATAATCTGGGTTGCTTCTGCGAAAGTTTGACGAACTTCCGGGTTTCTGGTCCATGAGTTCTGCCTTCAGCGCCATGTTATTGGCTTCCTCGATGGTCCACACCACGTGTAAGCCAATCCGATCTCGGATCCAAGGCTTTAACCCGTTAAGGTATCGGGCCACACGTTGTCCATCGGTTTCTGCGATGTTATTTCTATCCGAAAGCCTCAAAAACTCAGCAGTATAATCAAATACCGATCGATTACCTTGGCGACAGTTCTGATATAGTTGGAATAGATATTGTTCATAATCCGGTGGAAGAAATTGTTCCATTAGAAGTGGCTTCATCCGCCTCCATGAACGAATAGGTGCCTTCCCTTGTCGCTGCCGAGTCTTCTGGAGTTCATCCCACCAAACGGCTGCACCGCTCTTCAATCGAAAATCCACAAATTTGATCATCTTTTCTTTTGGGACCTCCATCATCTCAAAGAATCTTTCGATCTCTAAGATCCAATCGAGAAAATCCTCGGTCTGCAAATTACCATTGAAGTACGGAATATCCGCCTTCAATCGGTAATCATTGTGTTCCATACACCGCCCTCTTGGCTGATATAATCCATCACCTTCATCCTCCAAGTCTTCCTCATCATCAGGTTGATAACTGTCGGTATCGTTTTTCGAAAAGGTTCCCCGACTTGGGCCCGGCGTGCTGGTGGCCTCCAAAAAAGGAAGTTTCGGGTGGTCCAGTTGCATGTAAGGCAGGCTCTATCGGACCGTCTCTTGGAAGGGTGGTGGGGGGTTTTTGGTTCCTGGCTGAGGCGGCCAACAGGTCCTCAGGAGGATTCAGGGGTAGTTGTGATCGCCACCTGCTTTCTCAAAAAGCAGGAAAAGTTGGGGTGGATCTGTTCACTTTCATGGGGGAGTTTGTGGAGTCTCCGCTATGAGACACGGGCATGCTGTACACAGAGGTGAAAACAAGGATCTTCTTCTGCTTTGGGAACTTGACTAAAGGAGGTTTGGGAATCAGGGGGGCTAGGGAAAGGGCCGGCTAGTAGGGTTTAGCCGCCTGGTGGGGGCGGCTTGTTAGTAGTAGCCGCCTGGTGTCTTGTTTGATTTTGGTAGAACCTGGGTAGAGTTTGATTTGGGTTTTTGACAGAGGTTAAGCTGGGTTTAACATGGGTTTTGGAGAGTTGATTTGGAGGATAATTTGGTGTAGGAAGATGGGTTTTTCTCTCAAAAAAATAGAACTATCTCCCTCTCAAAGGTTTCAAGTGGGGAAGGGAATATGGGTTGATTTGTGAGTGGTTGATGATGTATATGGATGTGAATTGGGATTGTTTGATGGTTGGGAATGAATGGATTATGAGTTGGATGGCCCCTATTTATAGTAAAAAAGGGGCAGGGGAATGCCCACTAGACGATAGATCAAAATGGGTAATAGGGTGCTTGATTTGACCTTCCATTAGATCTTTATTTTCTGACAATGCCCAGGCGAGGGGCGGCTACTCTCAAGTAGCCGCCCCCATCATGACCTGCCAAACGTCCCATCTCTGACAAGCGATGGCCTAGGTTGGTTACTGTGGTTGGACCGGCTGAGATGGGGCGGCTAAAATGGACAATCCAAGATAATCATGCTGCTTTATGTCCCATCCCAAGAAGAGGAAAGTGGTTTGGGGTCGGTTGGGGGGGCGGGGGGGGGGGGGGGGGCGCTAGTTGAAACTTGCCCATGTCCAAGTCTTATGTTTTCCTAAGTGTTTGGACTAGGGTTTCCGGTTTCGGTTTCTAGGGAAGCTTCCTCTATGGTTTCCAAATGTGGTCATTTCTAAACGTCACTTGAAGTATATTCGTTTCTTTGGACGGTCAAAATTGGGGTATCTACAATTGTCCCTCATCGGACAGAGTCTTTTGTGTGAAGTAGAAAGACTTCGACCGATGATATGAAAAGAGACCCCTATTTTGGCCGGCCCAACCTTCAAGAAGTTTAGGACACATGACCAATATCATTCAAGGATTTAATTTAGGTCATCAAAGGCTGGGTTTTGACTGGAATAGTCATCTAAAGATTGATCTAGGTGGGAGATGAGTAAAAGTAAAGAAGCGAGTGATCCAACCCTCGGACGGGGTTCTTAGCCATCGTGCACGGAGCAGCCCGGCATCAGTTTCCTTGTGCCTAGCATACCCGTTCTTGGGTAACTCAACAAATCAAGGGGATATCGCAGACAGAAAGCAAATAAAATGTGTTTGATTTGGTTAATTGGATTATTCGAAAGACAAAGAGTCCGTAAAAGAAACAGAACTGAAGAAATTTGAACTGAATTGTTATATATGTGTCACTTTTAACCTTCTGGTAACCGTTGGACCATTCTGGCAGTTTTTCGGTTTTTTTCGTTTTTCGGTCGGAACCGCTAAAATTTCGGGCTTTTAGCTATCACCCTAAGATGGAGGGCTCCGATTGAAAATCTAACTGCATATTATGTGTCCTGGTGCCATTCCAAGCCGCTCACGAAAATTTCATCGAATTCCGGTACGTTTCAGAATTTCACAGTTCCGGGGCGTATCCAGGTTTTGACCGAGCGAGAAGTCATTGGGAGACTTGACTTGGTCAAAGTGGGGCCCATGACTTGGTCAAAGGTTTTTGGCTTTTTGTGTGGTTGAGTTGACCTAAGTCAAAACTCACTTAAAACCCCTTAAACCCCCCCTAAACCTAATTAGGGCTAATCTAATTAGGGGTGTGAGTATGTGTGGGGTCGGGGTGGTTATAAAGAAATCCCACGACTTCAACCCCCCCCCCCCCTATTCATCTTCTTCTCCAAGCAATCCCTCTCTCTTCCCTCTCTTTAAGCCACCTTTTGACCTAGCTAGGGTGCCCTAAACTCAAAACCCAAAGAAGAGAAAGGTGAGGGGAGCTCCCGATCTACCCACCGGTGGTCTCGGATTTGAGATACGAGGTGTTTAGCCCCTCCTCACCCTCTCTTTTCTCCCCTGATTTCAGCTTTTCTTTGGCTAGGTGGAGATCTAGGTGGTGGTGGTCCTAGTGGAGGTGTTTCGGTGCCCGAAGAGCTTCCGGTTCCCTCTCCTTCCTTTGGGTAAGCCTTCTTTCCTCCTCTTCCATGTTTAGATGCATGTTAGGGGGAGTATTTGGGTGTGTGGTGGCGGTTGGTGGCTGTGGGTGGTGGTTAGGGGAGGTCGGAGGCCATTGGTGGCCGGATAGAGGAGGTAGGGTGGCTCGGGCAGGCAGGCAGGGTAGCTCGGGTAGGCAGGTTGGCTGTCTCGGGCAGGATGGCAGCAGGCAGCGCAGCAGGCGGAGCAGGTGGCAGGGCGCGCGCGCGCGTGCGCGCGGGCGTGCGCTCGGGTGCTGGGCGATGGTCGCGGGGGCTGGGCACTGTCGGGCGTGCAGGCAGGGCAGCGTGGCGTGCGCGCGGGCGTGCGCGCGGGTGGAGCTCTGTTCGGGCGCATGCGGGCAGTGGCGCGCGCAGGCAGGCAGGCAGAGGCGGTCAGGCTCAGGCAGGCAGGCGCAGGCGGGCGAGCTGTGGGCAGGCGCGCTGGGCGCGTGCTGACGGCTCGCTGGGCGCTGTCGGGCGCGCTGGGCGCAGTGCGCGGCGTGCGCGCGGAGCACTGCGCAGGGGCGCGCGGACGAGCGAGTGGTGTGCTGGTGCTGCGCAGGAGGCGTAGTGCGCGCAGGGCGAGCAATCGGTGCGAGCGGGAGTGTGAGCGGGCAGGTGTGCGGCGCTGCGCTGGGGCGCAGTGCGGGCGGCGCACGTGCGGGGGCACCCAAGGCTGGGCGAGCGGTGGTGCGCGCGGGGTGCGCGCGAGGCGAGGCGCTGGGCGAGGGCGTGCGGTGTGCGCGCAGGCTGCCACGCTCGGGCGCAGTGGGCGCGCGGTGCACCCGGGAGGCTCGGCAGCATGTCCAGGCGTGCGGGCAGGGGCCCGGCAGTGCGCCTGGGTGTGCGAGCTGAGGCGCGGCGGTTGCATCCGGGGGCG